>OU612058.1:109188381-109457867 GCA_914767635.1 Melanostoma mellinum
GAATAGAAAATTGTCTGTGTTAGGATCCCACGCTAGGCCAAGTGTCTTGGTAACATTAGTTCCGTCATGAAACTTGAGGAATTTCTCACGATCAGAATCAGGAACTTCAAGAAGTACATCAGCTTCATTCGAGGACAATTTCTGTATTTGGATATTTCCGCGTTGAAGAAGACATTTTACCTGGTGTCTTATTTCCACAACTTCTTCTATGGTTTCTCCACCAGAAATTAGATCATCTACATAAAAATCTCGGCGAACGATGATGGCTCCTAAGGGAAAGTCGTGTCTCTCATCAATGGCTAGCTGGTGCATAGAGCGAATTGCCAAAAAAGCGGCTGGCTTAGTGCCATATGCTACGGTGTCCAACGTATTAATTGTAATATCATCCTTAGGGCTATCACGCCATAAAATGCATTGTAGGTATTCATCAGGGTGAGAGACTTGAACGCATCGATACATTTTGCAGATATCACCGCACAAGGCAACTTTAAAAAATCGAAAACGTAAAAGTATGTTGAATAGTTTCTGTTGTATAGTTGGGCCTGCCAAAAGTAAATCATTGAGAGATTTGCCTGAAGTGGTTTTTGCCGAGACGTCGAAAAAGACCCGAACCTTTGTCGTTGTGCTGTCCAATTTTTGCACACAATGATGTGACAAAAAATACTTTGGTGTACTTATTTATTTGCGATTTTGCTATTGACATGTGTCCTAGTGATGCATACCTACTCATTCATGAACAAATTGTATTGCATTTTCAGCTCTAAATTGTTTTGCAGCTTTCTTTCTAAGCTTCTGAATCTACGAAGAGCATTATTAAATGAGTCATCCAGTGCATCTAGATCAATCTTTACAGGCAATTTAACTGAATAGGCTCTAGAAGCAAGACGAGTAAAATTTTGTTGAAAGTGCTGCTCACACCGTAGCTCATCTTCAGATAGCAAACAGGTCGAAGCAAAAAAATTCTCTACTTCCCAAAATCTTTTGACCAAGTCGTTTAAAGAGAAATCATCAACATGGTCCGCTATGTTTTTGCAAAACACTACCAAGGCTGATGATTTGTTGCTAGAGTACGAAACACTTCCAGAAATAACCCTACCAAGACGGGTTTTTTGCAAAATCGGTTGGTTTTTCGCTATATGAATTTGACCAACACACATCAAATCAAAAAATAAGCCAGCACCAATCAAGATGTCAATACGTTGAGGTTTAAAGAACTGTGGGTCTGCCAATTTGATGTTTTCGGGAATGTTCCAATCTGAAGTTTTCAGGTTAAAATTGGGCTGATAGTCTGTTATGTTTGGTGTGACGACAGATGTGAATGAAGTGTTATATTCTCCATCTTGTGACCTTGTAAAAATGTCTATCGACTTGTTTGCAATAAAATTAGATTCTCCTATTCCAGAGATGGATATTAGGGATTTTTGAGATGGAAGTTGCAATAAGTTAGCTAGTCGAGTGGTAATGAAGTTGATTTGAGATGCTGAATCTAAAATAGCACGGCAAGGAACATAAGAGCCTGAGCCGTTTTTAATGAAAAGTACTGCTGTAGCTAGCAGCACATAGTTGTTAGTAGTTGGGTTTGGAGCTGTATTGGAAAGGTTTATTAACGAGGATGATATGAGTGCTGATTTGGGAGCACTCGAGGAGGCACCTTTTATTTCATTGTTAGTTTCTGAAGCGCTAAAATTTGATTAAGATGTCGCAGACGAAGAGATAGGACTCATATGTAAAAGTGTTGTGCTTCGCAGGGCAGTGACGACAGATATTCTACTTACAACGGTGCACGTTATGACCTTTCCGTAGGCAATTAATGCAAAGTTGCAGACGTTTAACTTCTTTGAAACGTAAGTTTGGAGACAAGTTGATAAAGGTTGGACAGCTATTAACGTAATGCTCTTTTGAATTACAAGATACGCACAAAATATGACCGTTTGCGGACGCTACCAAAACATTTCTAGTAGATTTTGCAAAATTTAACTGTTTTCCCACCTGTTTGCTTGGTGTTCGTGTTACCAAAGCACTGTCCAAATTCTCCATCATTCGGCATCTTTTTTCCAAAAACGATGACATGGCAATCCAAGCTGGCAATTTTTGAGTAGGCAAATCCTCTTCCCATTTTTCTTGAGTTCTTTGATCAAGCTTTTGAACGATAAGGTATATAAGTAGTCCATCCGATATTCGTCAGGCGTTGCCATTGTCTGCAGAGCACGCAGGTGTGAGTTAAATTTATCACTCAGTTCGCGCAAGCTCTTAGCGGAACCCTTTTCAACAACTTTTAATGCAAACATTGACCTTATATGTTCCAACAAAATTAGCAATTTATTATCAAAACGATTTTTTTACAAAGTTAAAGCCTTATCATAGTTTTCTTCATTGGGCTCAAGTGGAGAAATTGTGTTCAATGCGGCTCCTTGTAAACTAGTGCGCAGATGCTGCAGCTTTTCAACTTTGCTTAAATCGCTGTTATTATCGACGACGCTTTGGAACATAGCAAAAAAATTTGGCCAATCAATATATTCTCCACTAAATTTTGGAATGTTCAACTCAGGGAGACGAGATTTCCGTGGCGATTGTATAACTAATGTGGATTACGCATCTTCTAATGTGAAACGCCGAGTCGAAGAATGTTGAAGGTTGTCCTTGCGTTGTTGGTAAAGCCCACGAGATAACTTTGCTTTTAGTTCAAAATATACCGGAAAAAAATCTGAACGAGTAGTACTATCAAATTCACTTATATCAATTTCTTCAAGCTGTGATTGAACTTTGTCAAAATCATTATACACGCGGTCGACAAATTCTATTCGAACGGAGGGTTCAGCTTCATCAAGTGTTGTTACCGGATTATCTATGAGCTGATTATTAAGTTCCGCTAGCTGATTAATTAACGACGAACATTTTCTTTTGTAAAAATCGTTAGGCAAAGAGTTTAAAAGAGTGCGTCTTGATTATTGTCAGCAGGCATATCGAATAACCGAACAATTACACTTGCGAAATTATTTTGCGAGACAAAATGTATTCAATGAATGACAAATTATAAACTATCCAACTTGATAATAGTGTCTTAGAAAAAAACTTCACGACGATCACGTCGGGATCACCAATGTTTTGAGGAGGTTCTGGTTTGAACCACCTTTGTTCAAAACGAAAACGAATAATGTTTTAATGCAAAAATAACAAATGTATTTGACTGTGGTCGCGACAGAAGTGAAGGAAATTTAATTACAACCTTTAAATAGAGAGAAATGAGAAATGAGAAATGTTGAATACATAAATTCTGATATAGCTTATATAATTTTCAATGTGAATGTGAGTGTAGGTGTAATTTAAGAGAGTTTTAAATGAGTGAGAAAATAGTTTGACATCAGATAAGTTCAGTGCTGCCGCAACAACTTCATTGAATGTATACCGTAAAAAATTATAGTTCTTTAAGATAATATATAATACGCGTTAGTTTGAATATGAACTAAAATAAATATTGATGTATTAAGTAAAATAATATCAATTTAAAAAGTAAGTCACAAAATGAAATCCATTTTTCTGTTCTTTTTAGATAAAACGCTTTGAACCTCGTCTGCTGTTATAGGTATTTCACTATGAATATAGCTAGAGTAGTCAAACCATTCAAACGATCCTGCAAATAAGTAATCATTCAAATCATTAATATAGATAAGATATATTTTTTAGAATCTCACTTCGTTGGTCATGCTTTTGTATTCATTTTACTCTCTATAAACTGAAGAAAGTTCTTCCAAAAGTTGACGTTTAAACCGGCTAATACCTTTCATAAAATTTATATTAGGAAAGCTTTCTTCGGGGCAGCTATCGAGCGCTTCCAATGAATTCTTAGAGGAAGTATTATTTCCTTAGATCAAAAACCTCTTCCAAGTTTTTAATTCTTCAAAAACATGTTTCGGATGGTTCGACAGCCAAATATGTTTGGTTAAACTCAACAGTTTCTTTAAATTTTTTAGCTGATTTGTCTATTTCTGACGAAGAATCCTTGAAAAGAACCGAAAACCCTTCTAGTATGTTTTCATGGTTTGTAAATTTTTCTCCAAGGTCCAAGAAATCGAGAAAGGGATTGAAAACAGTGACACGAAAATATTCTTCTGTACTTCAAACAATCCTTTTGTTGGTTCACTTATCTCTTATATTTAACGTCAATGTCAAGGACTTCAGCTATTTTTTTTTTTTTTTGCAATTTCAAACACTTTCGAAAACGAGTCGTCTTCTGGTCGTTTAATTTTTAGTTGATGCGTTAAATCTTTGGCGAGATCCATAGCTTGGACCAAGTCTGAATTTACTCTTTGACTTACGGCAACGAGAGTTGGTAAACCATACACATAACCTTTCAGCTAATCAAGAAGTAACCCTAGTGTTCTTTTAGTTCCTTACGTAACTTTCCATTCCACTGTTCTAATTTGGTCAAGAGTCTCGAACACAAACGGAAATAGCTCCTCAAAATCTTCAACTGCTTGATATTTTGAGATCCATCGTTTCAGATTCATCCTTTTTATTGTCTTTTTTGTGGAGTTTCTTCGCTTTCACTTATTTTTTTTTTTTTTTTGCGGCATAGCTTTTCTTTTCGGTGAAATTGAAATGATTGTAAACTGATTCAATTGTGATTAGGCAATCTCTAATAACTGGTATTTTGTGGAAACAAATATAGCAAGGTTCAAAGAATGTGCTGCACAATGGACGTACAGACCATGTGGAGCAAATTTTGGCGAATAATTGCCTCAACACTATTGTTTTGACCAGACATATTGCTTGCTCCGTCGTTCAATTACTTACTTTACTTAGGTGGGCATTACAGTTCGGGGTGAACCTGGGCCTCAACCAACATCCTTCTATAACGACTTCGATTTCGGGCGAGCTCTCTCCAGTTTCGCACTCCAAGTCGGTTGAGGTCTTCATCCACTTGATTGCGCCACCTAAGACGAGGTCTTCCCCTTCCGCGACTTCCCTGCAATGTGCTTTCGAACACCCGACGAGCCAAAGCGTTTGTGTCCATCCGCTCTACATGGCCCAACCATCGTAGCCTCGCGATGCGTACTCTTCTGGCTATGCCCATGTCGCGGTACAGCTCATACAGCTCGTTGTTGTATCTTCTTCTCCACACATTGTCTTCGCATACGGGACCAAAGATCATTCGGAGAATTTTTCTTTCGAAACGACCAAGGGTTTCCTCATCCGCTTTCGATAAAATCCATGCTTCCGCGCCGTAAAGCAGGACTGGGATGATTAAGGTCTTATATAAGGTTACCTTGGTTTTTCTGGAGAGGGTTTTGTTTCTCAATTGCCTTCTTAACCCAAAGAAGCAACGGTTGGCAAGAGTTATTCTCCGTTTGATCTCCGCACTGATGTTGTTGTCCGTGTATATAGCGGATCCTAGGTAGACGAAGTCCTGTACTACCTCGAAGTTATGTCTGTCTATTGTGACGTTTTGTCCAATTCGTCGATGTTCTGTGTCCTTGTTTGATGACAGCATATACTTCGTTTTACCCTCATTAACCATCAAACCCATTTTTGCCGCTTCTGTTTCAATACTCGCAAAAGTACCTGTGACATCACGCTTTTTTCTTCCCATTGCGTCAATATCGTCTGCATAGGCGAGTAATTGTACAGACTTTTGAAAGATTGTTCCTCTGGTGTTGACGTTTGAGTTTCTTACAATTTGTTCAAGTATGATGTTGAAGAAATCGCATGACAGTTTATCGCCTTGTCTAAAACCTTTTTCGACATCAAAGGTCTCGGTGAGTTCTTTACCGACCTTGACGGAGCAGCGTGAATTCTCCAAAGTCATCCTGCATTGTCGTACGAGTTTTGCAGGGATGCCGAAACTAGACATGGCTCTGTACAGCTCGTCTCTGTAGATACTGTCATACGCGGCCTTGAAATCGATAAAGAGATGGTGAATATCGATATTATGTTCTCGAGTTTTTTCCAAGATCTGCCGTAATGTGAAAATTTGGTCTATTGTGGACTTCTCTGGTCTAAAACCACATTGATAAGGACCTATCAAGTTGTTGACGTGGGGTTTCAGACGTTCACATATCACAGCAGACAAGATCTTATAAGCGACGTTAAGGAGGCTTATCCCTCTACAATTGGCGCAATTGTGAGGGTCTCCTTTCTTTAGGATCGGGCATACGATACTGAGGTTCCATTCATCGGGCATGCTTTCTTCCGACCATATCATGCAGATCAGCTGGTGCATGCTCCTTTCCAACTGATCTCCAGCTGCCTTGAAAAGTTCGGCATCAAGGCCATCTGCACCTGCAGTCTTATTTGATTTAAGTTTGCATATAGCAATCTTAACTTCTTCTAGGTCGTGAGGACGGCATTCTTGATCATCGTCCAAGCTGAATGGGGCGATCTGCCTGACCGCGGAATTTGTGTCCTCATTGCCGTTAAGCAGTCTGCAGAAATGATCTTTCCAGATCCTCAGTAGCGACTGCGACTCTATAACTATGTTTCCCTGCTGGTCTTTACAGGCTTGAGTTCGGGGTTTGCCACCCTGGCAGGATCTTTTTACCTTTTGGTAAAAATTCCGAATCTCGTTCCTGTCATGGCATCTCTCTATTTCCTCAAACGAGCGCTTCTCATGGTGCTTCTTTTTCTTTTTGAGAAGTCGGTGTTCTTCCCTTCTTCTCTCCTTGTAAATCTCGTTATACTGATCGTAAGCAGCCCTCGTTTGTGTTTGCATAAGCATTTGTCGTGCTCTTTGCTTGGCTGCATTTACCTGCCTGCATTCTTCATCGAACCATGGGTTTCGTTTTGGTGGCCGAGTGAAACCCAGAACCTCAGAAGCAGCGGTTCTGATGGCTTCTTGGCATTGCTGCCACTGGTCTTCAATGCTTAATGCTGGCGGCATGAGATTCAAGGAAAATTGAAGGGACACTCGATTGGAAAAGGCATTGGCAATCTCTTGCGATTGTAGCTTTCCGACGTCATATCTCTTCACAGCGTTAGTTCGTGCTGGTCGTGAACAAGATATCCTCATTCGTACCTTGGCTACAACAAGGTAGTGGTCCGAGTCAAAGTTGGCCCCTCGGAAAGTTCGGACATCTAGCACACTGGAAGAGTGCCTTGCGTCGATCGCAACATGGTAAATTTGGTTGACGGTTAATTGATCTGGGGATCGCCATGTACCATTATGAATTTTGAGATGCGGGAAGCGTGTACTACTTACAACAAGATTTAGCCCCGCAGCAAAATCGATTAGCCCCAATCCGTTTACGGAGGTTTTGTCGTGGAGGCTATGCTTACCGATTGTGTTTCCAAAGATGTCCTCCTTCCCTAGTTTTGCGTTGAAATCGCCAAGAACGATTTTCACGTCGTGTCTAGGGCACTGCTCATATGTTTCTTCGAGGAGCTCGTAGAAACAGTCTTTGGAATCGTCGTCTTTCTCTTCTGTGGGGGCGTGGGCGCGTATCAGGCTAATGTTGGCGAATTTAGCCCTGATGCGGATGGTCATTATACGCTCATTGACTGGATTTTGGCTAATCACCTTATCCCTGAGTCTCCCTCTTACGACAAATCCGCACCCAAATAAGCGCTGTTTCTGTTGTCTGTAGCAGTCGCCATAGTAGATGTCACAGTTTTTAATCTTCTTTATGCCCGGTCCACTCCATCGCACTTCTTGGATGGCGGTTATGTCTGCTTTGCAGCAGTCCAGTGCGTCCGCTAATTCTCCAGCTGCACGTAATCCATTAAGTGATCTAACGTTCCACGTGCAGATCCGGAGGTCATTGTCCTTTATTCGTTTGCTTGGGTCGTCAACTTTAAAATCATTATCGTTATCCGAGGCTTTGGTAGTTTCGGAACTGTCCTTGTTTTACGTGGTTGGGTAGTTAACCCTACGCACAACCCCCAACCTGGAGGGCCACGTCCTTTTGGATCCCTTCGGACACAAAGGGCTGGAATATCCAGTGTCAGTAGGGTACAGGGGTGTGAGTGCTGCCGTTGGCTCACGATACCAGGAGCTCATCCGCCACCATCTCTACTTCAATACCCTGTCCTAGTATTGAAAGACCCTGAAAGACCTTTAAACCAAATACGTTGGAGTAGCTCTTTCAGGGGCTTCTGCTTTTATGGCTGCTGAAGTCCACCGTTGATTCTGTCCTTCGAATTCATCCGCTGGGACATTTAAACGAAAGCTCTCGTAGACCGCTGAGATTCGTGCAGTCAGTCATTGTTCGCAGAGCAATTATAGTGTTGATCGCTCACAATTCTTTTGTTCCGGATTCCTTCGTTAACACTCGCACTTACTAGTTTAGCAGGTCAGCTCTGGACGGAGCATCCCAGGTCCCAGTGGATACCGCTTGGAGGTATAGTAAGCACAGTTGACGTGTACTATAAGTTACAGCATCTGGGCGCCGCCAAGTTGGCACCAGTCAGAGCCTACCCGGATAGTACAACGCCCATCCACCAATTAAGAGAGATATTAAGGGGACCCGGTGGTCTAGCGCACGAAAATGACACCTATTTTTACGATTTTTTTTTTTTTGCTATTAAAAATTAAAAAAACGATGTTCTAAATTTTCGAGCTTATTACTATGTTTATTAATCATATAAAAAATTTTTTTTTCATTTTAAAAACAACATTTTTTAAAAATGCCGCTAAAGAGGATCCGGATCCCGTAGGTGATTTCGAGACTTCTACTCATCGGAAACAAAGACATTCTTAATCAGAAAGAGTGCAGCTATGGTCGGAGCTAGAACAAATCGAAAAAATTGAAAATTGACAAAATGGCGGGCGTTGAAAAAAAAGTTCGTTTTTTTCACTAGTTTTTTAGTGTAAACAATAGGAAATTATTTGAATAAAATTATGATTCTAGTTCCGACGATAGCCATACATGTTGTGAACAACATTTCCTAATTTCAAGTCATTCGGTTGAATAGTTTTCTTATTTTCACCCCCAGCGTACCGAAAAAAGTCGTTTCGAGATAAATGAGTTTAAAGTTTGAGGTATAGGAGCGCGCGGACCGCTCTCTACCTGGTTAATGGGCTGTAGAAGCTATAATATTGGGAACTTCCTCATGAAAATTTCACAGTGAGTATAGTCTTAAGATACTATACTTTCGAAATATCGAAAAAACAAAAAATCGATTTTTTGAAATTTCTAGACCACCGGGTCCCCTTAAGACAAAAGATTTTATTCATATGTGTCGTGGAAAATCGATATAAAAAAGAAATTCAAAAGATTAGGTGATTTGCCGAAATAATAATTTCTTTCAGACAAAGTTGACTTTGTATTTATGCATAGAATGTACAATGTTGTGAAAACTAATGAAACTTAATTCACGTAGGAAGTAGGTACATATTAAATTTCAGAGTGTGTTTCCTTAACTTATTTGATTCATGACTGGTTATGTTGAACAATTATCGATACCAATGGGGGGGTGTATCTTCCTGATCCCCCTGCCCCTCTATCTACGCCACTGCACTGGGGGCCATAGCAGTTGAGATCATTTTCAACACGTTGCACAGTGGGGCCACCTATATGGCAAGATCGGAATTAATTCAAAAAATGAAACAAAAGTTATGATTTGTTTTTGCTATTCCGTTATAAAATATTCCATTGCATCTAAAACGCGCTCACTTTATGCTGTTACATGATTTCCCACTCCAACGCGTTTACTTGAAGTAACCACTTTTGTTTTGTTTTAATTGCGAATTGATAAAAAGTTTTTACCTTCGAATAGCTGTAACTTTTATAAAAACAAAGACAAAATTGAGTTTGAACATGGAATCGAGAGCGTTAGGTATGTTATTTAATATTTTAATAAGTATTCAAGAATCTGTGAAAAGATGTTGTTCAATTCTGCATCAGAAGTCAAGTGTATACAGGAGTTTCTTAAAAGCTTAAGCTTAAAGTAGACTTCCACACTCTTCCACACGCAGATCTAAGTTTTTTCATGTAATTTAACATTTTGTCTGTGAAGTTTCAAAAAGAACGGGTGCTCATATGTGCTCCTTTTTTTAAAAAAAACAATTTTTTAGTTTTTCAACTACTATTTTAAGCAATTTCAAAATTTACTTTTTGGTGTAGGTTCACATACACACGACTTGTTTCTTACACGGATGGAACTATCTGAAATCATGAAAGAGTCTAGCAAGTCATTGTTGAAAGAAAAATTGTTTTTTTTAATTACAAGTTCAGGAACGCACCCACTGCCCCGTAACAAAAAAAAAAATGAGCTAGACCATACAATCTCACAGTTTTCGTCAAGGTTCAAAGAAAAATGGGCACAATCTAGGCGCAATGAAACCCTGGTAAATAATATAAGGAAATAGTGTTCAAATTTTTAAAAGAATCGGTGCTGGACTTTTGAAGTTAAGAGGGACACCGACTCTGAAACATGAGTTGTGGAAAAAACACTTTAGGGCTGCCAGTGCCAGGTAACAATAGCGCTCTTGGATCGAGCAGGTGAGGAAGCATTTTCATTGTAATAATGGCCAAGTTAACGAGACACCAATACAATACAATATTATTAGAGCCAAAGACCCTGAAAGGATAATTCAGCAGAGGTGACAGTGCAGGTTTTACCAGTTTGACATTTCCAAAAAATTTTTGTTTCGATTGTTTATACCTTCAAAAAGATTCTATGCCATGGTAACTTTAACTTTAAACGCGTTTTTTCAAAACGACATTTTTTCATCGTAACTCGAAAAAAAATTTGACTGATCGACTCCAAATTCAAACTGAAAATTTTTGAATGTGTTTACTTAAAATACCCTACGATCCTTTAGATTGGTTCAAAGTTTCACAATTTTATACCCCAAAAAAGCCTTTTGTAGAATTATGCCATTTTGTTAATTTTTCATATTTTTCAAAAATCGTAGGTCATTGTCAACTTAAATACCCTTTTCGAATCATGTCAGCATTGGGGGTTCTTTTTTTGGCACCATTGCCAAAAAAAACAGCAGCCTTTGAAAACAGCAGATAACTCCGCTATTTTCCAATATTTTTAAAAGAAAAAATCATAAAATGTAGCTGAAAATATGTCTTTTTATGTTCAAAAAATTTCGAAACATTCTACTCAGTACTTTCCCTTAAAAAAATTTCCAAAAACCGCATAATTTTTCATGGGTTACACTGTTATACCCCCTTAAATAGTTATTAAAATATACTTTAAGAGCACGATTACGGCTCTTTATGGTACTGATGACATGGATTTAAAAAAATATGAAATATCAATAAAGTAGGCCCATCTCCCGATTTAATTCCGATTATTGGGGTATCTCGCCCCACCGTGCGTCGCCAAAATCTTAGCAAATTCTCTTTTGTCCTGCTACCGGTGAACGATTTGCGATGTCACGATTTTTCGGAACCGTGACATTGTGCCAAGCGACATTATGCCAAATGTAGAAATTTGGCACAATGACGCTTTTGCAAAGTGACATTGGGCCAAACATTAGGGTTTGGTATAATGACACTTTGTAGAAGTGCCATAGGGCCAAATTAGCTAGTGACATTCCGCCAAATGTAGAAATTTGCATCGTCTTGCTCATCTGTGCTTACAGTCCTTTGCGACATGACTAAAGGAATTATTGGCTTAATGACATCTAAGAAACTCCCACGCTTATCATTCATAGTACGAAGGTCTGATGTATTCAAATGCTTTGTTTTTGAGCATAAGAAAAAGTAATAGTAAGAAATTTGCCTGTGTGTGTAAAAGATGTGTTCTTACTTAGTTTAAGTGATGAACTAAAAAAAAAAAAAATCTGCAGCCGCCGCCGCCTTCAGAACAGAAAAGGAAGCTAAAAGCGAAGCGGGAAAAAATTTGGCAAGGGGAGTATGGGTTTGTGTTCTGAAAACTAAAAATTCGCGCGAATTTTTAATTTTCAGAACACAAACCCATACTCCCCTTGCTAAATTTTCGCTTTAAGCTTCCTTTTCGGCAGGCTGCAAATTTTTTAAGTTCATCACTTATATCTTAAAATTGAACTAAGTAAGAACACATCTTTTACACACACACGCGAATTTCTTACTATTACTTTATCTTAAGCTCAAAAACAAAACATTCGATCGTTTCAAATGATTTTTTAGTTTCTTAATCAAGTTTTAAGTTTATGATTAGTCAATTATTTACTTTTTTATTAACAAGAGATCTGTATTTTCATAGACTTATCCATTTGTATAGTTCTTATGACTCACAAGTCTGAGCAAGTGTATCTTCATTTGTTTCGTTATATTGAAAAATCGTAAAAAAGCGTCTTGGTACCAAATAGGCCTAATGACGCTTTACAAAAGCGACACTGTACCAAACGTTAATGTGCGGCCCAATGTCGCTTTACCAAAGCGTCATTTTGCCAAAATTTCTGCATTTGGCATAATGTCGCTTGGCACAATGTCACGGCACCCGAATTTTCTCCATGTATTGGATTAAATACTCCATTTGTATTTGATGAGTTCGAACTTTAAAAAATATAATAGTTGTGTTTTCTTCAACTACAAAGCTGATGACGACGCGACGATGGTGTTGACCTATTTGTTTCTGATTTGGATGAAGGCGATGCAGAAGCTGCGAAGATTCGTAATTCCTGATGAAAGCTATTATGAAAACATGAATATAAGTAAGTAATTATGCTTTATTTCATGGTAACGCTACTTTATACAATTATTTACAATATTCCAGAAATATTATATAGATATTACAGAAAAATGTACATGTTCCTATAAAATATAAATTAATATTTCATTAAAGGAGCTTAACATGAAATAGTTAGGACTCTTCTATTGATGAAGTGTCAATATGGCATTCATATTGTAATTATGGCATTCAGGTAAGATGAGGTTATTGTAATTGTTGATTTAATGAGAAAACATTCGAATGTTGGTATACATCTAATTAAATTAAAAATCTTTGTTGCAGGATCAAATTGGCAATTACAAGGGCTCGCTTGCTGTAGGTGTAATAAGTCAGCAATGCTTAATCTATATTTATATCTATATCTATATCTATATCTATATCTATATTCTATATTTCTATATTACTATATAATTGAGCTTTTTTGTTTGCTCGACACAAAATTCCTAAGAAAGAGCAAAACTTTAAACTTACCTATTTAATTGGCCCGAAAAATATCCCATACGGTAGCCTATAACCATGGTTTGGTTATAGGCTATACTGAAAACCTAAAAAATAACAATTATCTAAGATATCTTAAAATTTAAAAAAATTTTCGTACTTACCAACCTTTGTTTGCATTTCAAATGGCGTTTAGAATAATAATAATTATCAGAATTGCAGCCCATACTTTGTTTCCATGGTGGGTTTAACCAAGGTTGACTTTGCCAACTCCATGGAAACAGGAATAATCAGTGAAAAGTAAAATGGGTGCGTTCAAGAAGTATCTAAGGCGATATAGATCCCTTTCGTGACATTTTTTGTTGTTTGTGAAATCCTATGTTAAAGAACAGATGACTGCAAAACATCTGTTGACTCATTTTGTTTTGCTTTCTGGGTTGAAGATTGTTGGGTTTTTGTTGGAAATAAAGTACTTAGAAGTTTGAAAAAAAAATAGTTCACAGAAAATTATGTTTTTTCAGCTGTGTATGATTTGACAGATATCTACTTTTAGTCGTTCGAAAACTCACCTGTGGTCTCAGCCAACATAAAATCTACCGAAAGTCCGACGGAGACCAAAAATTCCATGTCCTTCAAATTACATGTCGGTGAAATTCATTTTTTGAGTGGTGTTGAGTCTCGGGAATGGATTTGACACTTCACAAGTGGTTTTGTTATGTAGGAGCGATCGAAGATGAAGTAATCGCAATGTAAGAGTTGTGGTGAGTCCACATATAGAGGGGTGAGTAATAATTTTTCAATTAGCGCCGTAAGTATGCAATGATATGTTTCCTTTTGCCATTTCCTAAGGGCCAGTTCTTCAGTGATGAGTTATCCTATGGTAAGGAGTTAGCTCTGAAATAACTCATGAGCGTATGGGTTAACTCGAAAATTCCACCACTGGATAACTTTGCACTGAAAAACTGGCTCTTAACGACAAACGAGCTAATTTGACGTCAGAAAAATGTCAATGGCAAATTGCTGAGACTCATGGTGAGTTAAAATTTTTCATTCTGTCTTTCATATTTTTCTATCTTTTGGTGAGGAGTTAACTCTGACATAACTCATGATCGTATGGGTTGACTCGAAAATTCTCACCACAGGACAACTCTGCACTGAAAAACTGGCTCTAAATGACAAATGAGCTAATTTGACGGAATTCAGGAAAATGTCAATGGCAAATTGCTGAGACTCATGGTGAGCAAACATTGAATGGTGAGTTAAAATTTTTCATTTTGTCTATCCTATGGTGAGGAGTTAACTCTGAAATAACTCATGATCGTATGGGTTAACTCGAAAATTCTCACCACAGGACAACTCTGCACTGAAAAACTGGCTCTAAACGACAAATGAGCTAGTTTGACGTCAGAAAAATGTCAATGGCAAATTGCTGAAACTCATGGTGAGTTAAAATTTTTCATTTTGTCTTTCATATTTGTTTATCCTATGGTGAGGAGTTAACTCTGACATAACTCATGATCGTATGGGTTAACTCGAAAATTCTCACCACAGGACAACTCTGCACTGAAAAACTGGCTCTAAATGACAAATGAGCTAATTTGACGGAATTCAGAAAAATGTCAATGGCAAATTGCTGAGACTCATGGTGAGTTAAAATTTTTCAGTCAGTCTTTCATATTTTTCTATCCTATAGTGAGGAGTTAACTCTGACATAACTCATGATCGTATGGGTTAACTCGAAAATTCTCACCACAGGACAACTCTGCACTGAAAAACTGGCTCTAAATGACAAATGAGCTAATTTGACGGAATTCAGAAATATGTCAATGGCAAATTGCTGAGACTCATGGTATGCAAACATTGAATGGTGAGTTAAAATTGTTCATTCTGTCTTTCATATTTTTCTATCCTATGGTGAGGAGTTAACTCTGACATAACTCATGATCGTATGGGTTAACTCGAAAATTCTCACCACAGGACAACTCTGCACTGAAAAACTGGCTCTAAATGACAAATGAGCTAATTTGACGTAATTCAGAAAAATGTCAATGGCAAATTTGTTGACTCTCATGGTGAGCAAACATTGAATGGTGAGTTAAAATTGTTCATTCTGTCTTTCATATTTTTCTATCCTATGGTGAGGAGTTTACTCTGACATAACTCATGATCGTCTGGGCTAACTCGAAAACTCTCACCACAGGACAACTCTGCACTGAAAAACTGGCTCTAAATGACAAATGAGCTAATTTGAAGTTATTCAGAAAAATGTCAATGGCAAATTGCTGAGACTCATGGTGAGTTAAAATTTTTCATTTTGTCTTTCATATTTGTTTATCCTATGGTGAGGAGTTAACTCTGACATAACTCATGATCGTATGGGTTAACTCGAAAATTCTCACCACAGGACAACTCTGCACTGAAAAACTGGCTCTAAATGACAAATGAGCTTATTTGACGTCAGAAAAATGTCAATGGCAAATTGCTGAGACTCATGGTGAGTTAAAATTTTTCAGTCAGTCTTTCATATTTTTCTATCCTATGGCGAGGAGTCAACTCTGACATAACTCATGATCACCAGAGGACAACTCTGCACTGAAAAACTGGCTCTAAATGACAAATGAGCTAATTTGACGGAATTCAGAAAAATGTCAATGGCAAATTGCTGAGACTCATGGTGAGTTAAAATTTTTCAGTCAGTCTTTCATATTTTTCTATCCTATGGTGAGGAGTTAACTCTGACATAACTCATGATCGTATGGGTTAACTCGAAAATTCTCACCACAGGACAACTCTGCACTGAAAAACTGGCTCTAAACGACAAATGAGCTAATTTGACGTAATTCAGAAAAATGTCTATGGCAAATTTGTTGACTCTCATGGTGAGCAAACATTGAATGGTGAGTTAAAATTGTTCATTCTGTCTTTCATATTTTTCTATCCTATGGTGAGGAGTTAACTCTGACATAACTCATGATCGTCTTGGCTAACTCGAAAACTCTCACCACAGGACAACTCTGCACTAAAAAACTGGCTCTAAATGACAAATGAGCTCATTTGAAGTAATTAAGAAAAATATCAATGGCAAATTGCTGAGACTCATGGTGAGTTAAAATTTTTCATTTTGTCTTTCATATTTGTTTATCCTATGGTGAGGAGTTAACTCTGACATAACTCATGATCGTATGGGTTAACTCGAAAATTCTCACCACAGGACAACTCTGCACTGAAAAACTGGCTCTAAACGACAAATGAGCTAGTTTGACGTCAGAAAAATGTCAATGGCAAATTGCTGAGACTCAGGGTGAGTTAAATTTTTCATTCTGTCTTTCATATTTTTCTATCTTTTGGTGAGGAGTTAACTCTGACATAACTCATGACCGTATTGTTTGACTCGAAAATTCTCACCACAGGACAACTCTGCACTGAAAAACTGGCTCTAAATGACAAATGAGCTTATGTGACGTCAGAAAAATGTCAATGGCAAATTGCTGAGACTCATGGTGAGTTAAAATATTTCAGTCAGTCTTTCATATTTTTCTATCCTATGGTGAGAAGTCAACTCTGACATAACTCATGATCACCACAGGACAACTCTGCACTGAAAAACTGGCTCTAAATGACAAATGAGCTAATTTGACGGAATTCAGAAAAATGTCAATGGCAAATTGCTGAGACTCATGGTGAGTTAAAATTTTTCAGTCAGTCTTTCATATTTTTCTATCCTATGGTAGGAGTTAACTCTGACATTACTCATGATCGTATGGGTTTACTCGAAAATTCTCACCACAGGACAACTCTGCACTGAAAAACTGGCTCTAAACGACTAATGAGCTAATTTGACGTCAGAAAAATGTCAATGGCAAATTTCTGAGACTCATGGTGAGTTAAAATTTTTCATTTTGTCTTTCATATTTGTTTATCCTATGGTGAGGAGTTAACTCTGACATAACTCATGATCGTATGGGTTAACTCGAAAATTCTCACCACAGGACAACTCTGCACTGAAAAACTGGCTCTAAATGACAAATGAGCTTATTTGACGTCAGAAAAATGTCAATGGCAAATTGCTGAGACTCATGGTGAGTTAAAATTTTTCAGTCAGTCTTTCATATTTTTCTATCCTATGGCGAGGAGTCAACTCTGACATAACTCATGATCTCCAGAGGACAACTCTGCACTGAAAAACTGGCTCTAAATGACAAATGAGCTAATTTGACGGAATTCAGAAAAATGTCAATGGCAAATTGCTGAGACTCATGGTGAGTTAAAATTTTTCAGTCAGTCTTTCATATTTTTCTATCCTATGGTGAGGAGTTAACTCTGACATAACTCATGATCGTATGGGTTAACTCGAAAATTCTCAC
Source organism: Melanostoma mellinum (assembly GCA_914767635.1). Classification (NCBI taxonomy): domain Eukaryota; kingdom Metazoa; phylum Arthropoda; class Insecta; order Diptera; family Syrphidae; genus Melanostoma; species Melanostoma mellinum. The sequence goes on from OU612058.1 coordinate 109,205,787, forward strand.
CACAGGACAACTCTGCACTGAAAAACTGGCTCTAAATGACAAATGAGCTAATTTGACGTAATTCAGAAAAATGTTCATGGCAAATTTGTTGACTCTCATGGTGAGCAAACATTGAATGGTGAGTTAAAATTGTTCATTCTGTCTTTCATATTTTTCTATCCTATGGTGAGGAGTTAACTCTGACATAACTCATGATCGTCTGGGCTAACTCGAAAACTCTCACCACAGGACAACTCTGCACTAAAAAACTGGCTCTAAATGACAAATGAGCTCATTTGAAGTAATTAAGAAAAATATCAATGGCAAATTGCTGAGACTCATGGTGAGTTAAAATTTTTCATTTTGTCTTTCATATTTGTTTATCCTATGGTGAGGAGTTAACTCTGACATAACTCATGATCGTATGGGTTAACTCGAAAATTCTCACCACAGGACAACTCTGCACTGAAAAACTGGCTCTAAACGACAAATGAGCTAGTTTGACGTCAGAAAAATGTCAATGGCAAATTGCTGAGACTCATGGTGAGTTAAATTTTTCATTCTGTCTTTCATATTTTTCTATCTTTTGGTGAGGAGTTAACTCTGACATAACTCATGATCGTATGGGTTGACTCGAAAATTCTCACCACAGGACAACTCTGCACTGAAAAACTTGCTCTAAATGACAAATGAGCTAATTTGACGGAATTCAGAAAAATGTCAATGGCAAATTGCTGAGACTCATGGTGAGTTAAAATTTTTCAGTCAGTCTTTCATATTTTTCTATCCTATGGTGAGGAGTTAACTCTGACATAACTCATGATCGTATGGGTTAACTCGAAAATTCTCACCACAGGACAACTCTGCACTGAAAAACTGGCTCTAAATGACAAATGAGCTAATTTGACGGAATTCAGAAATATGTCAATGGCAAATTGCTGAGACTCATGGTGAGCAAACATTGAATGGTGAGTTAAAATTGTTCATTCTGTCTTTCATATTTTTCTATCCTATGGTGAGGAGTTAACTCTGACATAACTCATGATCGTATGGGTTAACTCGAAAATTCTCACCACAGGACAACTCTGCACTGAAAAACTGGCTCTAAATGACAAATGAGCTAATTTGACGTAATTCAGAAAAATGTCAATGGCAAATTTGTTGACTCTCATGGTGAGCAAACATTGAATGGTGAGTTAAAATTGTTCATTCTGTCTTTCATATTTTTCTATCCTATGGTGAGGAGTTTACTCTGACATAACTCATGATCGTCTGGGCTAACTCGAAAACTCTCACCACAGGACAACTCTGCACTGAAAAACTGGCTCTAAATGACAAATGAGCTAATTTGAAGTTATTCAGAAAAATGTCAATGGCAAATTGCTGAGACTCATGGTGAGTTAAAATTTTTCATTTTGTCTTTCATATTTGTTTATCCTATGTTGAGGAGTAAACTCTGACATAACTCATGATCGTATGGGTTAACTCGAAAATTCTCACCACAGGACAACTCTGCACTGAAAAACTGGCTCTAAACGACAAATGAGCTAGTTTGACGTCAGAAAAATGTCAATGGCAAATTGCTGAGACTCATGGTGAGTTAAATTTTTCATTCTGTCTTTCATATTTTTCTATCTTTTGGTGAGGAGTTAACTCTGACATAACTCATGACCGTATTGTTTGACTCGAAAATTCTCACCACAGGACAACTCTGCACTGAAAAACTGGCTCTAAATGACAAATGAGCTTATTTGACGTCAGAAAAATGTCAATGGCAAATTGCTGAGACTCATGGTGAGTTAAAATATTTCAGTCAGTCTTTCATATTTTTCTATCCTATGGTGAGAAGTCAACTCTGACATAACTCATGATCACCACAGGACAACTCTGCACTGAAAAACTGGCTCTAAATGACAAATGAGCTAATTTGACGGAATTCAAAAAAATGTCAATGGCAAATTGCTGAGACTCATGGTGAGTTAAAATTTTTCAGTCAGTCTTTCATATTTTTCTATCCTATGGTAGGAGTTAACTCTGACATTACTCATGATCGTATGGGTTTACTCGAAAATTCTCACCACAGGACAACTCTGCACTGAAAAACTGGCTCTAAACGACAAATGAGCTAATTTGACGTCAGAAAAATGTCAATGGCAAATTTCTGAGACTCATGGTGAGTTAAAATTTTTCATTTTGTCTTTCATATTTGTTTATCCTATGGTGAGGAGTTAACTCTGACATAACTCATGATCGTATGGGTTAACTCGAAAATTCTCACCACAGGACAACTCTGCACTGAAAAACTGGCTCTAAATGACAAATGAGCTTATTTGACGTCAGAAAAATGTCAATGGCAAATTGCTGAGACTCATGGTGAGTTAAAATTTTTCAGTCAGTCTTTCATATTTTTCTATCCTATGGCGAGGAGTCAACTCTGACATAACTCATGATCACCAGAGGACAACTCTGCACTGAAAAACTGGCTCTAAATGACAAATGAGCTAATTTGACGGAATTCAGAAAAATGTCAATGGCAAATTGCTGAGACTCATGGTGAGTTAAAATTTTTCAGTCAGTCTTTCATATTTTTCTATCCTATGGTGAGGAGTTAACTCTGACATAACTCATGATCGTATGGGTTGACTCAAAAATTCTCACCACAGGACAACTCTGCACTGAAAAACTGGCTCTAAATGACAAATGAGCTAATTTGACGTAATTCAGAAAAATGTCTATGGCAAATTTGTTGACTCTCATGGTGAGCAAACATTGAATGGTGAGTTAAAATTGTTCATTCTGTCTTTCATATTTTTCTATCCTATGGTGAGGAGTTAACTCTGACATAACTCATGATCGTCTGGGCTAACTCGAAAACTCTCACCACAGGACAACTCTGCACTAAAAAACTGGCTCTAAATGACAAATGAGCTCATTTGAAGTAATTAAGAAAAATATCAATGGCAAATTGCTGAGACTCATGGTGAGTTAAAATTTTTCATTTTGTCTTTCATATTTGTTTATCCTATGGTGAGGAGTTAACTCTGACATAACTCATGATCGTATGGGTTAACTCGAAAATTCTCACCACAGGACAACTCTGCACTGAAAAACTGGCTCTAAACGACAAATGAGCTAGTTTGACGTCAGAAAAATGTCAATGGCAAATTGCTGAGACTCATGGTGAGTTAAATTTTTCATTCTGTCTTTCATATTTTTCTATCTTTTGGTGAGGAGTTAACTCTGACATAACTCATGATCGTATGGGTTGACTCGAAAATTCTCACCACAGGACAACTCTGCACTGAAAAACTGGCTCTAAATGAAAAATGAGCTTATTTGACGTCAGAAAAATGTCAATGGCAAATTGCTGAGACTCATGGTGAGTTAAAATTTTTCAGTCAGTCTTTCACATTTTTCTATCCTATGGTGAGGAGTCAACTCTGACATAACTCATGATCACCACAGGACAACTCTGCACTGAAAAACTGGCTCTAAATGACAAATGAGCTAATTTGACGGATATTCAAAAAAATGTCAATGGCAAATTGCTGAGACTCATGGTGAGTTAAAATTTTTCATTCTGTCTTTTATATTTTTCTATCCTATGGTAGGAGTTAGCTCTGACATTACTCATGATCGTATGGGTTTACTCGAAAATTCTCACCACAGGACAACTCTGCACTGAAAAACTGGCTCTAAACGACAAATGAGCTAATTTGACGTCAGAAAAATGTCAATGGCAAATTGCTGAGACTCATGGTGAGTTAAAATTTTTCATTTTGTCTTTCATATTTGTTTATCCTTTGGTGAGGAGTTAACTCTGACATAACTCATGACCGTATGGGTTAACTCGAAAATTCTCACCACAGGACAACTCTGCACTGAAAAACTGGCTGTAAATGACAAATGAGCTAATTTGACGGAATTCAGAAATATGTCAATGGCAAATTGCTGAGACTCATGGTGAGCAAACATTGAATGGTGAGTTAAAATTGTTCATTCTGTCTTTCATATTTTTCTATCCTATGGTGAGGAGTTAACTCTGACATAGCTCATGATCGTATGGGTTAACTCGAAAATTCTCACCACAGGACAACTCTCCACTGAAAAACTGGCTCTAAATGACAAATGAGCTAATTTGACGTAATTCAGAAAAATGTTAATGGTAAATTTGTTGACTCTCATGGTGAGCAAGCATTGAATGGTGAGTTAAAATTGTTCATTCTGTCTTTCATATTTTTCTATCCTATGGTGAGGAGTTAACTCTGACATAACTCATGATCGTCTGGGCTAACTCGAAAACTCTCACCACAGGACAACTCTGCACTGAAAAACTGGATCTAAATGACAAATGAGCTAATTTGAAGTAATTCAGAAAAATTTCAATGGCAAATTGCTGAGACTCATGGTGAGTTAAATTTTTCATTCTGTCTTTCATATTTTTCTATCTTTTGGTGAGGAGTTAACTCTGACATAACTCATGATCGTATGGGTTAACTCGAAAATTCTCACCACAGGACAACTCTGCACTGAAAAACTGGCTCTAAACGACAAATGAGCTAGTTTGACGTCAGAAAAATGTCAATGGCAAACTGCTGAGACTCATGGTGAGTTAAATTTTTCATTCTGTCTTTCATATTTTTCTATCTTTTGGTGAGGAGTTAACTCTGACATAACTCATGATCGTATGGGTTAACTCGAAAATTCTCACCACAGGACAACTCTGCACTGAAAAACTGGCTGTAAATGACAAATGAGCTAATTTGAAGTAATTCAGAAAAATGTCAATGGCAAATTGCTGAGACTCATGGTGAGCAAACATTGAATGGTGAGTTAAAATTTTTCATTTTGTCTATCCTATGGTGAGGAGTTGACTCTGACATAACTCATGATCGTATGGGTTTACTCGAAAATTCTCACCACAGGACAACTCTGCACTGAAAAACTGGCTCTAAACGACAAATGAGCTAGTTTGACGTCAGAAAAATGTCAATGGCAATTTGCTGAGACTCATGGTGAGCAAACATTGAATGGTGAATTAAAATTGTTCATTCTGTCTTTCATATTTTTCTATCCTATGGTGAGGAGTAAACTCTGACATAACTCATGATCGTCTGGGCTTACTCGAAAACTCTCACCACAGGACAACTCTGCACTGAAAAACTGGCTGTAAATGACAAATGAGCTAATTTGAAGTAATTCAGAAAAATGTCAATGGCAAATTGCTGAGACTCATGGTGAGCAAACATTGAATGGTGAGTTAAAATTTTTCATTTTGTCTATCCTATGGTGAGGAGTTAACTCTGACATAACTCATGATCGTATGGGTTAACTCGAAAATTCTCACCACAGGACAACTCTGCACTGAAAAACTGGCTCTAAACGACAAATGAGCTAGTTTGACGTCAGAAAAATGTCAATGGCTAACTGCTGAGACTCATGGTGAGTTAAATTTTTCATTCTATCTTTCATATTTTTCTATCTTTTGGTGAGGAGTTAACTCTGACATAACTCATGATCGTATGGGTTAACTCGAAAATTCTCACCACAGGACAACTCTGCACTGAAAAACTGGCTCTAAATGATAAATGAGCTAATTTGATGGAATTCAGAAATATATCAATGGCAAATTGCTGAGACTCATGGTGAGCAAACATTGAATGGTGAGTTAAAATTGTTCATTCTGTCTTTCATATTTTTCTATCCTATGGTGAGGAGTTAACTCTGACATAACTCATGATCGTCTGGGCTTACTCGAAAACTCTCACCACAGGACAACTCTGCACTGAAAAACTGGCTCTAAATGACAAATGAGCTAATTTGAAGTTATTCAGAAAAATGTCAATGGCAAATTGCTGAGACTCATGGTGAGTTAAAATTTTTCATTTTGTCTTTCATATTTGTTTATCCTATGGTGAGGAGTTAACTCTGACATAACTCATGATCGTATGGGTTAACTCGAAAATTCTCACCACAGGACAACTCTGCACTGAAAAACTGGCTCTAAACGACAAATGAGCTAGTTTGACGTCAGAAAAATGTCAATGGCAAATTGCTGAGACTCATGGTGAGTTAAATTTTTCATTCTGTCTTTCATATTTTTCTATCTTTTGGTGAGGAGTTAACTCTGACATAACTCATGACCGTATTGTTTGACTCGAAAATTCTCACCACAGGACAACTCTGCACTGAAAAACTGGCTCTAAATGACAAATGAGCTTATTTGACGTCAGAAAAATGTCAATGGCAAATTGCTGAGACTCATGGTGAGTTAAAATATTTCAGTCAGTCTTTCATATTTTTCTATCCTATGGTGAGAAGTCAACTCTGACATAACTCATGATCACCACAGGACAACTCTGCACTGAAAAACTGGCTCTAAATGACAAATGAGCTAATTTGACGGAATTCAGAAAAATGTCAATGGCAAATTGCTGAGACTCATGGTGAGTTAAAATTTTTCAGTCAGTCTTTCATATTTTTCTATCCTATGGTAGGAGTTAACTCTGACATTACTCATGATCGTATGGGTTTACTCGAAAATTCTCACCACAGGACAACTCTGCACTGAAAAACTGGCTCTAAACGACAAATGAGCTAATTTGACGTCAGAAAAATGTCAATGGCAAATTTCTGAGACTCATGGTGAGTTAAAATTTTTCATTTTGTCTTTCATATTTGTTTATCCTATGGTGAGGAGTTAACTCTGACATAACTCATGATCGTATGGGTTAACTCGAAAATTCTCACCACAGGACAACTCTGCACTGAAAAACTGGCTCTAAATGACAAATGAGCTTATTTGACGTCAGAAAAATGTCAATGGCAAATTGCTGAGACTCATGGTGAGTTAAAATTTTTCAGTCAGTCTTTCATATTTTTCTATCCTATGGCGAGGAGTCAACTCTGACATAACTCATGATCACCAGAGGACAACTCTGCACTGAAAAACCTGCTCTAAATGACAAATGAGCTAATTTGACGGAATTCAGAAAAATGTCAATGGCAAATTGCTGAGACTCATGGTGAGTTAAAATTTTTCAGTCAGTCTTTCATATTTTTCTATCCTATGGTGAGGAGTTAACTCTGACATAACTCATGATCGTATGGGTTGACTCAAAAATTCTCACCACAGGACAACTCTGCACTGAAAAACTGGCTCTAAATGACAAATGAGCTAATTTGACGTAATTCAGAAAAATGTCTATGGCAAATTTGTTGACTCTCATGGTGAGCAAACATTGAATGGTGAGTTAAAATTGTTCATTCTGTCTTTCATATTTTTCTATCCTATGGTGAGGAGTTAACTCTGACATAACTCATGATCGTCTGGGCTAACTCGAAAACTCTCACCACAGGACAACTCTGCACTAAAAAACTGGCTCTAAATGACAAATGAGCTCATTTGAAGTAATTAAGAAAAATATCAATGGCAAATTGCTGAGACTCATGGTGAGTTAAAATTTTTCATTTTGTCTTTCATATTTGTTTATCCTATGGTGAGGAGTTAACTCTGACATAACTCATGATCGTATGGGTTAACTCGAAAATTCTCACCACAGGACAACTCTGCACTGAAAAACTGGCTCTAAACGACAAATGAGCTAGTTTGACGTCAGAAAAATGTCAATGGCAAATTGCTGAGACTCATGGTGAGTTAAATTTTTCATTCTGTCTTTCATATTTTTCTATCTTTTGGTGAGGAGTTAACTCTGACATAACTCATGATCGTATGGGTTGACTCGAAAATTCTCACCACAGGACAACTCTGCACTGAAAAACTGGCTCTAAATGAAAAATGAGCTTATTTGACGTCAGAAAAATGTCAATGGCAAATTGCTGAGACTCATGGTGAGTTAAAATTTTTCAGTCAGTCTTTCACATTTTTCTATCCTATGGTGAGGAGTCAACTCTGACATAACTCATGATCACCACAGGACAACTCTGCACTGAAAAACTGGCTCTAAATGACAAATGAGCTAATTTGACGGATATTCAAAAAAATGTCAATGGCAAATTGCTGAGACTCATGGTGAGTTAAAATTTTTCATTCTGTCTTTCATATTTTTCTATCCTATGGTAGGAGTTAGCTCTGACATTACTCATGATCGTATGGGTTTACTCGAAAATTCTCACCACAGGACAACTCTGCACTGAAAAACTGGCTCTAAACGACAAATGAGCTAATTTGACGTCAGAAAAATGTCAATGGCAAATTGCTGAGACTCATGGTGAGTTAAAATTTTTCATTTTGTCTTTCATATTTGTTTATCCTTTGGTGAGGAGTTAACTCTGACATAACTCATGATCGTATGGGTTAACTCGAAAATTCTCACCACAGGACAACTCTGCACTGAAAAACTGGCTGTAAATGACAAATGAGCTAATTTGACGGAATTCAGAAATATGTCAATGGCAAATTGCTGAGACTCATGGTGAGCAAACATTGAATGGTGAGTTAAAATTGTTCATTCTGTCTTTCATATTTTTCTATCCTATGGTGAGGAGTTAACTCTGACATAGCTCATGATCGTATGGGTTAACTCGAAAATTCTCACCACAGGACAACTCTCCACTGAAAAACTGGCTCTAAATGACAAATGAGCTAATTTGACGTAATTCAGAAAAATGTTAATGGTAAATTTGTTGACTCTCATGGTGAGCAAGCATTGAATGGTGAGTTAAAATTGTTCATTCTGTCTTTCATATTTTTCTATCCTATGGTGAGGAGTTAACTCTGACATAACTCATGATCGTCTGGGCTAACTCGAAAACTCTCACCACAGGACAACTCTGCACTGAAAAACTGGATCTAAATGACAAATGAGCTAATTTGAAGTAATTCAGAAAAATTTCAATGGCAAATTGCTGAGACTCATGGTGAGTTAAATTTTTCATTCTGTCTTTCATATTTTTCTATCTTTTGGTGAGGAGTTAACTCTGACATAACTCATGATCGTATGGGTTAACTCGAAAATTCTCACCACAGGACAACTCTGCACTGAAAAACTGGCTCTAAACGACAAATGAGCTAGTTTGACGTCAGAAAAATGTCAATGGCAAACTGCTGAGACTCATGGTGAGTTAAATTTTTCATTCTGTCTTTCATATTTTTCTATCTTTTGGTGAGGAGTTAACTCTGACATAACTCATGATCGTATGGGTTAACTCGAAAATTCTCACCACAGGACAACTCTGCACTGAAAAACTGGCTGTAAATGACAAATGAGCTAATTTGAAGTAATTCAGAAAAATGTCAATGGCAAATTGCTGAGACTCATGGTGAGCAAACATTGAATGGTGAGTTAAAATTTTTCATTTTGTCTATCCTATGGTGAGGAGTTGACTCTGACATAACTCATGATCGTATGGGTTTACTCGAAAATTCTCACCACAGGACAACTCTGCACTGAAAAACTGGCTCTAAACGACAAATGAGCTAGTTTGACGTCAGAAAAATGTCAATGGCAATTTGCTGAGACTCATGGTGAGCAAACATTGAATGGTGAATTAAAATTGTTCATTCTGTCTTTCATATTTTTCTATCCTATGGTGAGGAGCTAACTCTGACATAACTCATGATCGTCTGGGCTTACTCGAAAACTCTCACCACAGGACAACTCTGCACTGAAAAACTGGCTGTAAATGACAAATGAGCTAATTTGAAGTAATTCAGAAAAATGTCAATGGCAAATTGCTGAGACTCATGGTGAGCAAACATTGAATGGTGAGTTAAAATTTTTCATTTTGTCTATCCTATGGTGAGGAGTTAACTCTGACATAACTCATGATCGTATGGGTTAACTCGAAAATTCTCACCACAGGACAACTCTGCACTGAAAAACTGGCTCTAAACGACAAATGAGCTAGTTTGACGTCAGAAAAATGTCAATGGCTAACTGCTGAGACTCATGGTGAGTTAAATTTTTCATTCTATCTTTCATATTTTTCTATCTTTTGGTGAGGAGTTAACTCTGACATAACTCATGATCGTATGGGTTAACTCGAAAATTCTCACCACAGGACAACTCTGCACTGAAAAACTGGCTCTAAATGATAAATGAGCTAATTTGACGGAATTCAGAAATATATCAATGGCAAATTGCTGAGACTCATGGTGAGCAAACATTGAATGGTGAGTTAAAATTGTTCATTCTGTCTTTCATATTTTTCTATCCTATGGTGAGGAGTTAACTCTGACATAACTCATGATCGTCTGGGCTTACTCGAAAACTCTCACCACAGGACAACTCTGCACTGAAAAACTGGCTGTAAATGACAAATGAGCTAATTTGAAGTAATTCAGAAAAATGTCAATGGGAAATTGCTGAGACTCATGGTGAGCAAACATTGAATGGTGAGTTAAAATTTTTCATTTTGTCTATCCTATGGTGAGGAGTTGACTCTGACATAACTCATGATCGTATGGGTTAACTCGAAAATTCTCACCACAGGACAACTCTGCACTGAAAAACTGGCTCTAAACGACAAATGAGCTAGTTTGACGTCAGAAAAATGTCAATGGCAAATTGCTGAGACTCATGGTGAGCAAACATTGAATGGTGAATTAAAATTGTTCATTCTGTCTTTCATATTTTTCTATCCTATGGTGAGGAGCTAACTCTGACATAACTCATGATCGTCTGGGCTTACTCGAAAACTCTCACCACAGGACAACTCTGCACTGAAAAACTGGCTGTAAATGACAAATGAGCTAATTTGAAGTAATTCAGAAAAATGTCAATGGCAAATTGCTGAGACTCATGGTGAGCAAACATTGAATGGTGAGTTAAAATTTTTCATTTTGTCTATCCTATGGTGAGGAGTTGACTCTGACATAACTCATGATCGTATGGGTTAACTCGAAAATTCTCAACACAGGACAACTCTGCACTGAAAAACTGGCTCTAAATGACAAATGAGCTCATTTGACGTAATTCAGAAAAATGTCAATGGCAAATATCTGAAACTCATGGTGAGTTAAAATTTTTCATTTTGTCTTTCATATTTGTTTATCCTATGGTGAGGAGTAAACTCTGACATAACTCATGATCGTATGGGTTAACTCGAAAATTCTCACCACAGGACAACTCTGCACTGAAAAACTGGCTCTAAACGAAAAAAGAGCTAATTTGACGTCAGAAAAATGTCAATGGCAAATTACTGAGACTCATGGTGAGTTAAAATTTTTCATTTTGTCTTTCATATTTGTTTATCCTATGGTGAGGAGTTAACTCTGACATAACTCATGATCGTATGGGCTAACTCGAAAACTCTCACCACAGGACAACTCTGCACTGAAAACTGGCTCTAAATGACAAATGAGCTAATTTGAAGTAATTCAGAAAAATGTCAATGGCAAATTGCTGAGACTCATGGTGAGTTAAAATTTTTCAGTCAGTCTTTCATATTTTTCTATCCTATGGTGAGGAGTTAACTCTGACATAACTCATGATCGTATGGGTTAACTCGAAAATTCTCACCACAGGACAACTCTGCACTGAAAAACTGGCTCTAAATGACAAATGAGCTAATTTGACGTAATTCAGAAAAATGTCAATGGCAAATTTGTTGACTCTCATGGTGAGCAAACATTGAATGGTGAGTTAAAATTGTTCATTCTGTCTTTCATATTTTTCTATCCTATGGTGAGGAGTTTACTCTGACATAACTCATGATCGTCTGGGCTAACTCGAAAACTCTCACCACAGGACAACTCTGCACTGAAAAACTGGCTCTAAATGACAAATGAGCTAATTTGAAGTTATTCAGAAAAATGTCAATGGCAAATTGCTGAGACTCATGGTGAGTTAAAATTTTTCATTTTGTCTTTCATATTTGTTTATCCTATGGTGAGGAGTTAACTCTGACATAACTCATGATCGGATGGGTTAACTCGAAAATTCTCACCACAGGACAACTCTGCACTGAAAAACTGGCTCTAAATGACAAATGAGCTTATTTGACGTCAGAAAAATGTCAATGGCAAATTGCTGAGACTCATGGTGAGTTAAAATTTTTCAGTCAGTCTTTCATATTTTTCTATCCTATGGCGAGGAGTCAACTCTGACATAACTCATGATCACCAGAGGACAACTCTGCACTGAAAAACTGGCTCTAAATGACAAATGAGCTAATTTGACGGAACTCAGAAAAATGTCAATGGCAAATTGCTGAGACTCATGGTGAGTTAAAATTTTTCAGTCAGTCTTTCATATTTTTCTATCCTATGGTGAGGAGTTAACTCTGACATAACTCATGATCGTATGGGTTAACTCGAAAATTCTCACCACAGGACAACTCTGCACTGAAAAACTGGCTCTAAACGACAAATGAGCTAATTTGACGTAATTCAGAAAAATGTCTATGGCAAATTTGTTGACTCTCATGGTGAGCAAACATTGAATGGTGAGTTAAAATTGTTCATTCTGTCTTTCATATTTTTCTATCCTATGGTGAGGAGTTAACTCTGACATAACTCATGGTCGTCTTGGCTAACTCGAAAACTCTCACCACAGGACAACTCTGCACTAAAAAACTGGCTCTAAATGACAAATGAGCTCATTTGAAGTAATTAAGAAAAATATCAATGGCAAATTGCTGAGACTCATGGTGAGTTAAAATTTTTCATTTTGTCTTTCATATTTGTTTATCCTATGGTGAGGAGTTAACTCTGACATAACTCATGATCGTATGGGTTAACTCGAAAATTCTCACCACAGGACAACTCTGCACTGAAAAACTGGCTCTAAACGACAAATGAGCTAGTTTGACGTCAGAAAAATGTCAATGGCAAATTGCTGAGACTCATGGTGAGTTAAATTTTTCATTCTGTCTTTCATATTTTTCTATCTTTTGGTGAGGAGTTAACTCTGACATAACTCATGACCGTATTGTTTGACTCGAAAATTCTCACCACAGGACAACTCTGCACTGAAAAACTGGCTCTAAATGACAAATGAGCTTATTTGACGTCAGAAAAATGTCAATGGCAAATTGCTGAGACTCATGGTGAGTTAAAATATTTCAGTCAGTCTTTCATATTTTTCTATCCTATGGTGAGAAGTCAACTCTGACATAACTCATGATCACCACAGGACAACTCTGCACTGAAAAACTGGCTCTAAATGACAAATGAGCTAATTTGACGGAATTCAGAAAAATGTCAATGGCAAATTGCTGAGACTCATGGTGAGTTAAAATTTTTCAGTCAGTCTTTCATATTTTTCTATCCTATGGTAGGAGTTAACTCTGACATTACTCATGATCGTATGGGTTTACTCGAAAATTCTCACCACAGGACAACTCTGCACTGAAAAACTGGCTCTAAACGACTAATGAGCTAATTTGACGTCAGAAAAATGTCAATGGCAAATTTCTGAGACTCATGGTGAGTTAAAATTTTTCATTTTGTCTTTCATATTTGTTTATCCTATGGTGAGGAGTTAACTCTGACATAACTCATGATCGTATGGGTTAACTCGAAAATTCTCACCACAGGACAACTCTGCACTGAAAAACTGGCTCTAAATGACAAATGAGCTTATTTGACGTCAGAAAAATGTCAATGGCAAATTGCTGAGACTCATGGTGAGTTAAAATTTTTCAGTCAGTCTTTCATATTTTTCTATCCTATGGCGAGGAGTCAACTCTGACATAATTCATGATCACCAGAGGACAACTCTGCACTGAAAAACTGGCTCTAAATGACAAATGAGCTAATTTGACGGAATTCAGAAAAATGTCAATGGCAAATTGCTGAGACTCATGGTGAGTTAAAATTTTTCAGTCAGTCTTTCATATTTTTCTATCCTATGGTGAGGAGTTAACTCTGACATAACTCATGATCGTATGGGTTAACTCGAAAATTCTCACCACAGGACAACTCTGCACTGAAAAACTGGCTCTAAATGACAAATGAGCTAATTTGACGTAATTCAGAAAAATGTCTATGGCAAATTTGTTGACTCTCATGGTGAGCAAACATTGAATGGTGAGTTAAAATTGTTCATTCTGTCTTTCATATTTTTCTATCCTATGATGAGGAGTTAACTCTGACATAACTCATGATCGTCTGGGCTAACTCGAAAACTCTCACCACAGGACAACTCTGCACTAAAAAACTGGCTCTAAATGACAAATGAGCTCATTTGAAGTAATTAAGAAAAATATCAATGGCAAATTGCTGAGACTCATGGTGAGTTAAAATTTTTCATTTTGTCTTTCATATTTGTTTATCCTATGGTGAGGAGTTAACTCTGACATAACTCATGATCGTATGGGTTAACTCGAAAATTCTCACCACAGGACAACTCTGCACTGAAAAACTGGCTCTAAACGACAAATGAGCTAGTTTGACGTCAGAAAAATGTCAATGGCAAATTGCTGAGACTCATGGTGAGTTAAATTTTTCATTCTGTCTTTCATATTTTTCTATCTTTTGGTGAGGAGTTAACTCTGACATAACTCATGATCGTATGGGTTGACTCGAAAATTCTCACCACAGGACAACTCTGCACTGAAAAACTGGCTCTAAATGACAAATGAGCTAATTTGACGGAATTCAGAAAAATGTCAATGGCAAATTGCTGAGACTCATGGTGAGTTAAAATTTTTCAGTCAGTCTTTCATATTTTTCTATCCTATGGTGAGGAGTTAACTCTGACATAACTCATGATCGTATGGGTTAACTCGAAAATTCTCACCACAGGACAACTCTGCACTGAAAAACTGGCTCTAAATGACAAATGAGCTAATTTGACGGAATTCAGAAATATGTCAATGGCAAATTGCTGAGACTCATGGTGAGCAAACATTGAATGGTGAGTTAAAATTGTTCATTCTGTCTTTCATATTTTTCTATCCTATGGTGAGGAGTTAACTCTGACATAACTCATGATCGTATGGGTTAACTCGAAAATTCTCACCACAGGACAACTCTGCACTGAAAAACTGGCTCTAAATGACAAATGAGCTAATTTGACGTAATTCAGAAAAATGTCAATGGCAAATTTGTTGACTCTCATGGTGAGCAAACATTGAATGGTGAGTTAAAATTGTTCATTCTGTCTTTCATATTTTTCTATCCTATGGTGAGGAGTTTACTCTGACATAACTCATGATCGTCTGGGCTAACTCGAAAACTCTCACCACAGGACAACTCTGCACTGAAAAACTGGCTCTAAATGACAAATGAGCTTATGTGAAGTTATTCAGAAAAATGTCAATGGCAAATTGCTGAGACTCATGGTGAGTTAAAATTTTTCATTTTGTCTTTCATATTTGTTTATCCTATGGTGAGGAGTTAACTCTGACATAACTCATGATCGTATGGGTTAACTCGAAAATTCTCACCACAGGACAACTCTGCACTGAAAAACTGGCTCTAAACGACAAATGAGCTAGTTTGACGTCAGAAAAATGTCAATGGCAAATTGCTGAGACTCATGGTGAGTTAAATTTTTCATTCTGTCTTTCATATTTTTCTATCTTTTGGTGAGGAGTTAACTCTGACATAACTCATGACCGTATTGTTTGACTCGAAAATTCTCACCACAGGACAACTCTGCACTGAAAAACTGGCTCTAAATGACAAATGAGCTTATTTGACGTCAGAAAAATGTCAATGGCAAATTGCTGAGACTCATGGTGAGTTAAAATATTTCAGTCAGTCTTTCATATTTTTCTATCCTATTGTGAGAAGTCAACTCTGACATAACTCATGATCACCACAGGACATCTCTTCACTGAAAAACTGGCTCTAAATGACAAATGAGCTAATTTGACGGAATTCAGAAAAATGTCAATGGCAAATTGCTGAGACTCATGGTGAGTTAAAATTTTTCAGTCAGTCTTTCATATTTTTCTATCCTATGGTAGGAGTTAACTCTGACATTACTCATGATCGTATGGGTTTACTCGAAAATTCTCACCACAGGACAACTCTGCACTGCAAAACTGGCTCTAAGCGACAAATGAGCTAATTTGACGTCAGAAAAATGTCAATGGCAAATTTCTGAGACTCATGGTGAGTTAAAATTTTTCATTTTGTCTTTCATATTTGTTTATCCTATGGTGAGGAGTTAACTCTGACATAACTCATGATCGTATGGGTTAACTCGAAAATTCTCACCACAGGACAACTCTGCACTGAAAAACTGGCTCTAAATGACAAATGAGCTTATTTGACGTCAGAAAAATGTCAATGGCAAATTGCTGAGACTCATGGTGAGTTAAAATTTTTCAGTCAGTCTTTCATATTTTTCTATCCTATGGCGAGGAGTCAACTCTGACATAACTCATGATCACCAGAGGACAACTCTGCACTGAAAAACTGGCTCTAAATGACAAATGAGCTAATTTGACGGAATTCAGAAAAATGTCAATGGCAAATTGCTGAGACTCATGGTGAGTTAAAATTTTTCAGTCAGTCTTTCATATTTTTCTATCCTATGGTGAGGAGTTAACTCTGACATAACTCATGATCGTATGGGTTGACTCAAAAATTCTCACCACAGGACAACTCTGCACTGAAAAACTGGCTCTAAATGACAAATGAGCTAATTTGACGTAATTCAGAAAAATGTCTATGGCAAATTTGTTGACTCTCATTGTGAGCAAACATTGAATGGTGAGTTAAAATTGTTCATTCTGTCTTTCATATTTTTCTATCCTATGGTGAGGAGTTAACTCTGACATAACTCATGATCGTCTGGGCTAACTCGAAAACTCTCACCACAGGACAACTCTGCACTAAAAAACTGGCTCTAAATGACAAATGAGCTCATTTGAAGTAATTAAGAAAAATATCAATGGCAAATTGCTGAGACTCATGGTGAGTTAAAATTTTTCATTTTGTCTTTCATATTTGTTTATCCTATGGTGAGGAGTTAACTCTGACATAACTCATGATCGTATGGGTTAACTCGAAAATTCTCACCACAGGACAACTCTGCACTGAAAAACTGGCTCTAAACGACAAATGAGCTAGTTTGACGTCAGAAAAATGTCAATGGCAAATTGCTGAGACTCATGGTGAGTTAAATTTTTCATTCTGTCTTTCATATTTTTCTATCTTTTGGTGAGGAGTTAACTCTGACATAACTCATGATCGTATGGGTTGACTCGAAAATTCTCACCACAGGACAACTCTGCACTGAAAAACTGGCTCTAAATGAAAAATGAGCTTATTTGACGTCAGAAAAATGTCAATGGCAAATTGCTGAGACTCATGGTGAGTTAAAATTTTTCAGTCAGTCTTTCACATTTTTCTATCCTATGGTGAGGAGTCAACTCTGACATAACTCATGATCACCACAGGACAACTCTGCACTGAAAAACTGGCTCTAAATGACAAATGAGCTAATTTGACGGATATTCAAAAAAATGTCAATGGCAAATTGCTGAGACTCATGGTGAGTTAAAATTTTTCATTCTGTCTTTCATATTTTTCTATCCTATGGTAGGAGTTAGCTCTGACATTACTCATGATCGTATGGGTTTACTCGAAAATTCTCACCACAGGACAACTCTGCACTGAAAAACTGGCTCTAAACGACAAATGAGCTAATTTGACGTCAGAAAAATGTCAATGGCAAATTGCTGAGACTCATGGTGAGTTAAAATTTTTCATTTTGTCTTTCATATTTGTTTATCCTTTGGTGAGGAGTTAACTCTGACATAACTCATGATCGTATGGGTTAACTCGAAAATTCTCACCACAGGACAACTCCGCACTGAAAAACTGGCTGTAAATGACAAATGAGCTAATTTGACGGAATTCAGAAATATGTCAATGGCAAATTGCTGAGACTCATGGTGAGCAAACATTGAATGGTGAGTTAAAATTGTTCATTCTGTCTTTCATATTTTTCTATCCTATGGTGAGGAGTTAACTCTGACATAGCTCATGATCGTATGGGTTAACTCGAAAATTCTCACCACAGGACAACTCTCCACTGAAAAACTGGCTCTAAATGACAAATGAGCTAATTTGACGTAATTCAGAAAAATGTTAATGGTAAATTTGTTGACTCTCATGGTGAGCAAGCATTGAATGGTGAGTTAAAATTGTTCATTCTGTCTTTCATATTTTTCTATCCTATGGTGAGGAGTTAACTCTGACATAACTCATGATCGTCTGGGCTAACTCGAAAACTCTCACCACAGGACAACTCTGCACTGAAAAACTGGATCTAAATGACAAATGAGCTAATTTGAAGTAATTCAGAAAAATTTCAATGGCAAATTGCTGAGACTCATGGTGAGTTAAATTTTTCATTCTGTCTTTCATATTTTTCTATCTTTTGGTGAGGAGTTAACTCTGACATAACTCATGATCGTATGGGTTAACTCGAAAATTCTCACCACAGGACAACTCTGCACTGAAAAACTGGCTCTAAACGACAAATGAGCTAGTTTGACGTCAGAAAAATGTCAATGGCAAACTGCTGAGACTCATGGTGAGTTAAATTTTTCATTCTGTCTTTCATATTTTTCTATCTTTTGGTGAGGAGTTAACTCTGACATAACTCATGATCGTATGGGTTAACTCGAAAATTCTCACCACAGGACAACTCTGCACTGAAAAACTGGCTCTAAATGACAAATGAGCTAATTTGACGGAATTCAGAAATATGTCAATGGCAAATTGCTGAGACTCATGGTGAGCAAACATTGAATGGTGAATTAAAATTGTTCATTCTGTCTTTCATATTTTTCTATCCTATGGTGAGGAGTTAACTCTGACATAACTCATGATCGTCTGGGCTTACTCGAAAACTCTCACCACAGGACAACTCTGCCCTGAAAAACTGGCTGTAAATGACAAATGAGCTAATTTGAAGTAATTCAGAAAAATGTCAATGGCAAATTGCTGAGACTCATGGTGAGCAAACATTGAATGGTGAGTTAAAATTTTTCATTTTGTCTATCCTATGGTGAGGAGTTGACTCTGACATAACTCATGATCGTATGGGTTTACTCGAAAATTCTCACCACAGGACAACTCTGCACTGAAAAACTGGCTCTAAACGACAAATGAGCTAGTTTGACGTCAGAAAAATGTCAATGGCAATTTGCTGAGACTCATGGTGAGCAAACATTGAATGGTGAATTAAAATTGTTCATTCTGTCTTTCATATTTTTCTATCCTATGGTGAGGAGTAAACTCTGACATAACTCATGATCGTCTGGGCTTACTCGAAAACTCTCACCACAGGACAACTCTGCACTGAAAAACTGGCTGTAAATGACAAATGAGCTAATTTGAAGTAATTCAGAAAAATGTCAATGGCAAATTGCTGAGACTCATGGTGAGCAAACATTGAATGGTGAGTTAAAATTTTTCATTTTGTCTATCCTATGGTGAGGAGTTAACTCTGACATAACTCATGATCGTATGGGTTAACTCGAAAATTCTCACCACAGGACAACTCTGCACTGAAAAACTGGCTCTAAACGACAAATGAGCTAGTTTGACGTCAGAAAAATGTCAATGGCTAACTGCTGAGACTCATGGTGAGTTAAATTTTTCATTCTATCTTTCATATTTTTCTATCTTTTGGTGAGGAGTTAACTCTGACATAACTCATGATCGTATGGGTTAACTCGAAAATTCTCACCACAGGACAACTCTGCACTGAAAAACTGGCTCTAAATGATAAATGAGCTAATTTGACGGAATTCAGAAATATGTCAATGGCAAATTGCTGAGACTCATGGTGAGCAAACATTGAATGGTGAATTAAAATTGTTCATTCTGTCTTTCATATTTTTCTATCCTATGGTGAGGAGTTAACTCTGACATAACTCATGATCGTCTGGGCTTACTCGAAAACTCTCACCACAGGACAACTCTGCACTGAAAAACTGGCTGTAAATGACAAATGAGCTAATTTGAAGTAATTCAGAAAAATGTCAATGGGAAATTGCTGAGACTCATGGTGAGCAAACATTGAATGGTGAGTTAAAATTTTTCATTTTGTCTATCCTATGGTGAGGAGTTGACTCTGACATAACTCATGATCGTATGGGTTAACTCGAAAATTCTCACCACAGGACAACTCTGCACTGAAAAACTGGCTCTAAACGACAAATGAGCTAGTTTGACGTCAGAAAAATGTCAATGGCAAATTGCTGAGACTCATGGTGAGCAAACATTGAATGGTGAATTAAAATTGTTCATTCTGTCTTTCATATTTTTCTATCCTATGGTGAGGAGCTAACTCTGACATAACTCATGATCGTCTGGGCTTACTCGAAAACTCTCACCACAGGACAACTCTGCACTGAAAAACTGGCTGTAAATGACAAATGAGCTAATTTGAAGTAATTCAGAAAAATGTCAATGGCAAATTGCTGAGACTCATGGTGAGCAAACATTGAATGGTGAGTTAAAATTTTTCATTTTGTCTATCCTATGGTGAGGAGTTGACTCTGACATAACTCATGATCGTATGGGTTAACTCGAAAATTCTCAACACAGGACAACTCTGCACTGAAAAACTGGCTCTAAATGACAAATGAGCTCATTTGACGTAATTCAGAAAAATGTCAATGGCAAATATCTGAAACTCATGGTGAGTTAAAATTTTTCATTTTGTCTTTCATATTTGTTTGGTGAGGAGTTAACTCTGACATAACTCATGATCGTATGGGTTAACTCGAAAATTCTCACCACAGGACAACTCTGCACTGAAAAACTGGCTCTAAACGAAAAAAGAGCTAATTTGACGTCAGAAAAATGTCAATGGCAAATTACTGAGACTCATGGTGAGTTAAAATTTTTCATTTTGTCTTTCATATTTGTTTATCCTATGGTGAGGAGTTAACTCTGACATAACTCATGATCGTATGGGCTAACTCGAAAACTCTCACCACAGGACAACTCTGCACTGAAAACTGGCTCTAAATGACAAATGAGCTAATTTGAAGTAATTCAGAAAAATGTCAATGGCAAATTGCTGAGACTCATGGTGAGTTAAAATTTTTCATTTTGTCTTTCATATTTGTTTATCCTATGGTGAGGAGTTAACTCTGACATAACTCATGATCGTATGGGTTAACTCGAAAATTCTCACCACAGGACAACTCTGCACTGAAAAACTGGCTCTAAACGACAAATGAGCTAGTTTGACGTCAGAAAAATGTCAATGGGAAATTGCTGAGACTCATGGTGAGCAAACATTGAATGGTGAGTTAAAATTTTTCATTTTGTCTATCCTATGGTGAGGAGTTGACTCTGACATAACTCATGATCGTATGGGTTAACTCGAAAATTCTCACCACAGGACAACTCTGCACTGAAAAACTGGCTCTAAATGACAAATGAGCTCATTTGACGTAATTCAGAAAAATGTCAATGGCAAATATCTGAAACTCATGGTGAGTTAAAATTTTTCATTTTGTCTTTCATATTTGTTTATCCTATGGTGAGGAGTTAACTCTGACATAACTCATGATCGTATGGGTTAACTCGAAAATTCTCAACACAGGACAACTCTGCACTGAAAAACTGGCTCTAAACGACAAATGAGCTAATTTGACGTCAGAAAAATGTCAATTTCAAATTGCTGAGACTCATGGTGAGTTAAAATTTTTCATTCTGTCTTTCATATTTTTCTATCTTTTGGTGAGGAGCTAACTCTGACATAACTCATGATCGTATGGGTTGACTCGAAAATTCTCACCACAGGACAACTCTGCACTGAAAAACTGGCTCTAAATGACAAATGAGCTTATTTGACGTCAGAAAAATGTCAATGGCAAATTGCTGAGACTCATGGTGAGTTAAAATTTTTCAGTCAGTCTTTCATATTTTTCTATCCTATGGTGAGGAGTCAACTCTGACATAACTCATGATCACCACAGGACAATTCTGCACTGAAAAACTGGCTCTAAATGACAAATTAGCTTATTTGACGGAATTCAGAAAAATGTCAATGGCAAATTGCTGTGACTTATGGTGAGTTAAAATTTTTCATTTTGTCTTTCATATTTTTCTATCCTATGGTGGGAGTTAACTCTGACATTACTCATGATTGTATGGGCTTACTCGAAAATTCTCACCACAGGACAACTCTGCACTGAAAAACTGGCTCTAAACGACAAATGAGCTAATTTGACGTCAGAAAAATGTCAATGGCAAATTGCTGAGACTCATGGTGAGTTAAAATTTTTCATTCTGTCTTTCATATTTTTCTATCTTTTGGTGAGGAGTTAACTCTGACATAACTCATGATCGTATGGGTTGACTCAAAAATTCTCACCGCAGGACAACTCTGCACTGAAAAACTGGCTCTAAATGACAAATGAGCCTATTTGACGTCAGAAAAATGTCAATGGCAAATTGCTGAGACTCATGTTGGGTTAAAATTTTTCAGTCAGTCTTTCATATTTTTCTATCCTATGGCGAGGAGTCAACTCTGACATAACTCATGATCACCACAGGACAACTCTGCACTGAAAAACTGGCTCTAAATGACAAATGAGCTAATTTGACGGAATTCAGAAAAATGTCAATGGCAAATTGCTGAGACTCATGGTGAGTTAAAATTTTTCATTTTGTCTTTCATATTTGTTTATCCTATGGTGAGGAGTTAACTCTGACATAACTCATGATCGTATGGGTTAACTCGAAAATTCTCACCACAGGACAACTCTGCACTGAAAAACTGGCTCTAAACGACAAATGAGCAAATTTGACGTCAGAAAAATGTCAATGGCAAATTGCTGAGACTCATGGTGAGTTAAAATTTTTCATTCTGTCTTTCATATTTTTCTATCTTTTGGTGAGGAGTTAACTCTGACATAACTCATGATCGTATGGGTTGACTCAAAAATTCTCACCACAGGACAACTCTGCACTGAAAAACTGGCTCTAAATGACAAATGAGCCTATTTGACGTCAGAAAAATGTCAATGGCAAATTGCTGAGACTCATGGTGAGTTAAAATTTTTCAGTCAGTCTTTCATATTTTTCTATCCTATGGCGAGGAGTCAACTCTGACATAACTCATGATCACCACAGGACAACTCTGCACTGAAAAACTGGCTCTAAATGACAAATGAGCTAATTTGACGGAATTCAGAAAAATGTCAATGGCAAATTGCTGAGACTCATGGTGAGCACACATTGAATGGTGAGTTAAAAT
The DNA here is from genome assembly GCA_914767635.1 of Melanostoma mellinum. Lineage (NCBI taxonomy): Eukaryota > Metazoa > Arthropoda > Insecta > Diptera > Syrphidae > Melanostoma > Melanostoma mellinum. The sequence continues at coordinate 109,228,919 of OU612058.1, forward strand.
TTTTCATTCTGTCTTTCATATTTTTCTATCCTAGGGTGAGGAGTTAGCTCTGACATAACTCATGATCTTCTGGGCTAACTCGAAAACTTTCACCACAGGACAACTCTGCACTGAAAAACTGGCTCTAAATGAAAAATGAACTAATTTGCTAAGCTTAGGTGCTCTAATTTGTTGCTTATTGTTTCTTCCATTGGGTTTCCTTCAGACGCTTCTTGGAAATCTTTAAATTCATTTTGATGTTATTGCAATAAAACAATTGTACAGAAAACAGAAGTTAATAAGAGGTAAGGATAAAAGAAAAATAAAAATTGGATTTTTCGTCTTTGGATACTTCCAGCTTTGTGATAAGAAGCCTTCGCAAAAAGGAACCCGGGCAACGCCGGGTATTTTCGGCTAGTAACATATAAATGGCATATGTAAAATCTCAGTTAAGCTTTGTGTTAAATAACAGTTCAATGACACATGTAAAACCTTTGTAAATTTTGTGTGTCAGTCTGTTAGTGATAAAGTGAACACGAAAGAATAAAGAACTCCTAAAGTAAGAATTTTGAAGACAATGGCAAACACAAGATAACCTATTTAACTGGACTGCTCCAACCTTGTTAAGGAATGGCCCATGTGGAAGAGGACGAGCTTATGACGGTAAATGGTAAGATGGACGAAGGTGAGGCCACGAAAATTGCTAATTTTCTCTGGTTGATCGGTCCTCGTACTATGGAAATATAGAATTCTTTATTTCCCAACGATGGAAAACTTCCAATGAAAATCATGCGGTAGGTGAAGAAGGTGAAGAAGAACCACCAAACAACGAAAGAACATTTAATGATGTCTTACAAGCATTTGACGATTATTGTGTTCCATTAAAAAATGTTGCAATGGAGTCGTTTAAATATAACACCATCGTCCAATGGGAAAAACAACCGTTTGCAAAGTTGGAAACAGAATTACGCAAGCAAATTCAATACTGTGAATTTAAATGTCATTGCGGTGCTTCATACGAAGAACGGATGCTTAGAGATCGCATTATAATTGGCATTTCATAAAAGAAGTTTTGCATTTCAGAGACTAAGTAGTACTGAGCTTAGAACAAGCTCATATGTACACACTTATATACGCTCTTCATCATGAATGCAAGTGTTAGTAGTTAGTTAGTATAACACCAACACCAGCACATAGAGAACGTAAGGATAGTATAAATAAAAAATAAAAAAACATTATAGTAAAAATTTCAAATATAAATTACATAGATTACAAAATTATCTTAAATAAAGTACACTAATTAAAACAAACAAGACATACAAAATGTGATACAATTTACAATTAATAACATAAACTAAAAATTATTGAAAAATGCAAACATGCAAGCATACAAACTAAACTTAAGAAAGTGGAGCACTGGTTCTCAACAAATTTTTTAAACTGGATTTACTTAAGTTAAAATCAATTAAACATGAATTAAGATTAAATAGTCTACCCATACGAGTCAATGGCTCATTCATGCCATAATTCGTTCTATGGTAAGGGCAGTATATTAAAACTAAGTTGCGCAGGTGGTAAGATCCGCCTCGAAAGTTGAATTGAACACAAGAAAGTAACTCAGGTGCATCGATATGTCCGGTAATAAGTTGATGAAAAAACACCAGATCGTTAATGGTACGCCTTTGAGAAAGAAGTTGCATATGTAATAATTGGATTCTATGCTCATATGGTGGTAAATCGTAAGGGTTTTCCCACGGAAGCCCTTTAAGAGCGAATCTTATGAATTTATGTTGTACTGATTCAATTCTTGAGTTGTGTATTTCATAAAAAGGGGACCACACTTGAGAAGCATACTCTAGATGAGGTCGTACTAAACAATTGTATAGAGCAAGGGTAACATACGGGTCTTGAAACTCTTTTGACCATCTTTTCATAAAACCAAGCATACTATTGGCCTTACTAACGATGTAATTGATATGTTGAGTAAAGTCCATATTAAAACTAAAATATACGCCAAGATCCTTAAAAAATTTCACTTGACTCAAAATAATATTGGAAATAGAATAACTTGGGTTGCTAGGCTCCTTCTTTTTAGAGAACGTCATGCTTTGGCATTTGTTGGGGCTTAGGTTGAGCCCGTTTTTAAAACACCAAACTGCAAAATGATTAACATCGGATTGGAGATGAGAGCGATCAAGCGAACCAGTTATCTTTTTAAAAATTTTCATATCATCAGCAAATATTAATATTTCACTGAAGGAAATGCAAGACACAACATCATTGATAGCTAAAATAAATAGAAGAGGTCCTAGATGACTTCCCTGAGGTACACCTGAGCCAGCATTAAAAGGGTTGGAAAGGATATTACGAAACTTTACTTGGTAAGATCTCATAGACAGATAAGAAAGCACCCAATCGGTGAACACAGGTGGGAAGCCAATAGCCTTTAGTTTGAACAGTATAATATTGTGTGAAAGTTGATCGAAAGCTTTAGAAAAATCCGTGTAGATGCAATCGAGCTCATTACCATTTTCTAGTGCTAAAGAACATTTTTGAAGAAAGCATAGCAGGTTTGTGACAGTCGATCTATTTTTGACGAAACCGTGTTGCTGTGTGCAAATAACGTTTTTTACACTGAAAGCCAGCTGTTCACATACTAGTTTTTCAAATAGTTTAGGAATGCTAGAAAGTTTGGCAATGGGTCTATAGTTTTTTATATCACATTTATCCCCTTTTTTAAAAACTGGAGTGATAAAAGATCTTTTCCAAAGTAAAGGAAATTTACTGGATTTCAAAGAAAGTAAGAACATATATATATGTTCGCTTAACTTCATAAGAATTCGAGACGAAGACATAGTTGAGGCGATCATATCAATTAAATCCAATGCTACCGGCCTCGATCTAATGGAACCCAAGTTTGTTAAGTTACTACTTCCTCACATACTTCCTTTTATAACCCACCTTTTCAATTACATTCTAACCACATCTGAGTTTCCTTCAGAATGGAAGAAGGCTAAAATTATCCCTGTTCCTAAAAAACAAACCTGTACTGCGACGGAGTACCGGCCAATTGCTATTCTCCCATTTCTCTCAAAGGTGTTTGAAAAAACTATAATGAAACAGATTCATCAATATCTATCTACCAACAAGCTTTTAACTACATGCCAGTCTGGTTTTAGACAAAAGCGCAGCTGTAAATCTGCTTTGCTTTTTGTTACTGACGAAATAAGAACAGCAATGGACAGAGATCAAATGACTCTTCTAACGCTTTTAGACTTTTCAAAAGCTTTTGATACTGTTAACCATTCAATTTTATGTAAAAAACTACGTAACAATTTTGGTTTTTCCTCGGAATCCTGCAAACTGATTCTTTCATACCTTAGCGGAAGGCAACAACGCGTGGTGGCCAATGGTCAATCATCAATCTTTCTCAATGTATCAACTGGAGTACCACAGGGATCCATTCTTGGTCCCACTCTATTCTCACTTTACATAAATGAGCTACCAAAAGTTGTTAAACACTGTTTGATTCATCTTTACGCTGATGATGTGCAGCTTCTGATAAGTAGACCTTTCGGGGAGAAGAACGATGCTGTTGCATTGATGAATGAGGATCTCCTTCTAATTTCACGATGGTCTAAGAAAAACCATCTTTGTTTAAATCCTGCCAAATCAACAGTCCTTCCTATCTTTCGCAAAACCTTTGATTTCTCAGTTCTAAATCCATTGACTCTTGAAAACGAAACTATCAATTACGTTAGTAGTGCTAGAAACCTTGGTATGGTTTTCAATTGTTCCTTCACATGGAACGACCACCTAGTTAAGGCTATTGGTAAAGTTTATGGAAGTCTCCGTGCGCTCCAAGTTACTCGAAGTTTCATCCCCACTAAAACCAAACTTCTCCTTGCCAAAACGCTTTTACTACCTATATTATTATATGGATGTGAAATCTTTTGCAACCTGGATTTTGCCACAAACCGCAAATTGAATGTAGCATATAACAACATCGCTCGCTATGTCTATAATCTACGACGCTATGACCACGTTTCCACTTTTGCTGCTCGTCTTTCTGGCTGTAGTCTCGACAATCTAATAAGTTTCCGCTCACTTAGCTATTTACATGAAATCGTTCAAACAAAACAGCCTGACTACTTATACAGTAAACTGAATTTCCCTCATTCAACAAGGTCATTTGCTTTTATACTACCTCGCTACAAATTTCTCATTACTGAGCGTCAATACTTTGTCCATGTTATTCGCCTTTGGAACTCCCTGCCCATGAGTATGAGAAGTGTAAGAAGCACAAGAACATTTAAATCATTACTTTTTAATTATTTGGCAGATCATTGAGAATGTAAATTTACCCCTTTTCTTTTCTCTTACTTTTAATTTTTCCTATCATTATTAATAGTTAAATTTGTACATATTATACTTACCAGTTATTATAATCTATTTTCTAATATTAATTTAAAGGCTTTCAACAACTTATAAGACTTCTGTCCTACTTTGTAAGCGATTTGAAATAAATAAAATTAAATTAAATTAAAAATTAAATTAAATTAAATTAAAATTAAATTAAATATTGTAAAGGAAACGCTAAGCATGACCTACATTTTTTTAGTACAATTGGAGGAATGCCATCCGGCCCGGAAGAAAAATCGTCATTTAAGGTTTCAAGACTCCAAAAAAGTTTATCAATTTCAATAACAATGTTATTAAAACATACTTGATTACAGTTGCTTAGATATCTGAAGAAATCAGTATCAATGTCAACAGTAGTATCACAAAATGAGCTGCGAAACTGGTCAGCAAATGCATTACAAATATCAGAGATGTTCTCATAAGAACAGTTCTCATACACAAAACTAGCTGGATAACCATCTGATTTTTTCTTTGAGTTAACAAACTGCCAGAAGGTTTTTGGATCCTTTTTAAATGAGTATCCCATTCGGTCAATGAAATTTGAATAAAGATTTTTAGAAAGTGTCTTAAATTCTTCAAAAAGAAAAACGTAAGACTCATAGTCGGAAACGGAATGAGTTTTAATATAAGTGTTCCAAGCTTTATTTCTTTTATTTCTTAAAACTTTTAACTCTTTAGTATACCATGAATGGTTGGGTTCAGAATTTTAAAAATTTTTTTTAGGAATTGATTTTTCTATACATCTATAGAGAATCAAATAAAAGCTGCTAACAGCTTCGTCAATATTGGTAAAAACTGATATGTTTTCGATACCAGACATAATTAATTCACCACAGAGCAAATCGAAATCAGCTTTGCGGTAGTCAAACACATAGGAACAATCATGAGAGTTACTATTAGTGTGGATCTCGCCACTCAAGTCAAGAAAAATATTCAGAGGTGGGTGGTAGTCATCTATGTTAGTTTCATCAAGGCTAGGATCAGTAATTCCGAAACTAGATTCAATAACAACGGTACTAACAGAGTCTGAAGAGAAGACCAAATCGAGAATTCGATTTTTAGAGTTTTTGATACAGCTTACTTGCCGTAAGTCGGTTGATGTTAAATTATCCAACAACATTAGTTCCTGTTGAGGTGAAGTCAAAGATGGCTTGAAATAGGTTTCATCCGAAGATGGTAACCATTGAATAAAGGGTAAATTAAAGTCACCTAAGAATAATACATAATTTTCAAAGCACAGTAATTCATTAACATAGTCTAAAACTAACGTTAATTCTTTATATGTTGAGGCAGAGCTCTTTGGTGGAATATATGTATTTATAATATAAACGATTCTAGATTTGATTGAGACTTTGACACATAATACATTTACAGTTAATTCAAATGGGAAAGTTATAAGAGAGGACATATACTTGCTACGAACAGCAGTAAGTACGCCACCTCCAACTTCCGATTTATTACTATAGGTACGATCATTTCTATATACTAAGTACTCATGGTCAAATAATTCAGAATCTAAAAAGGTGGAGTTAAGCCAAGTTTCCGTCAGAGCAAAAATGTCATGAGAGAATGCTTGAGAGTTGTTATAAAGATTGGCAGTTTTACTGCGAAGACCTCTTACATTTTGGTAGAAGCGGGAGATACTTTCAAGTTTTTTGATCCCTTATTGACGTTACTTTTGGTATGACGAGCTGAAAATTCTTTAATAAGAGTATCAGGCGGCCAAATCTGAGGGTTACAAATAGCGTCAAAAAGCGTTGGAGAAACAATAATCTTAAAAGAAGCCACATAGTTGTTAGGCTTACTTATTTTATTACAATTAACAAACGAATCGTTTGTGATGCATTTATTAGTTTTGAGGTGGAAAATTACATCTTCTGGAGTAGTATCTGATTTGAGACGAGATATGAATATGGTCTTCGGCTTGGGCACTGATTCCACAAACCGTGGGGGTCTATCATGATCAGATATTACACTAGCCACATTGTTCGAAATCATAGGGGCGACAGATTCGATTGGATTAGGTGAGTTTGGAGAGCTAAAAGTCACTATATCAGTCGTGTTTGAATTATTAGACTCAATTGGATTAGGCTGAACAGAAGAGCTTAAGGTGAGTATTTCATTCATATTTGAGTTAAGAGATGTAGCTACATTACTTCGCAAACCACTTCTTTTCGTACCAACACTTACAGAGGGCACGCTGTCCTGTTTTCTTTTCAAACCCTTACTTGATTTTAAAGGTTGGTAGGAAGCAGAAGGAATAGGAGGAAGTTGAAGGTCTAAGTCATCAGTAGAGGTAGAAATATCTACCGAGTACTGGGCGCTAGAGAAAGAGTTGACATTAGCAACTGCTATATTAAAACAACTCGAAATTTCATTAATGCCCTTTGATATTTTTGTTATATCATTTTTAAATGATTCTAACTTAAATGCCAATTGGGAAAGAGAAATTTTTCTACAGTTGCTGCAGTACCAAAAAGCGATTTTCGATGCAATAACTTTTTCAATGAAAGCACTCGTAGAACCAACACATTTTGCATGGAATGCTTTGCCACATGGGCCGAAGCAGGCAAAAAGGGGGTTGTTGTTGGAGCTATCAATGCACTTTTCTGCTGCGCAATTCATTTTCTAATTAAAAAAGTTTTAAATAAATCAAAATTAAAACAGCAGAAATTTAAAAAAGATAGAAAAAAAAAAATTTTTACGGGAAGTACCGGATTTGAACCTGTGTTAATCGGATTCAAAGTCAATGGTCTTAGCACCTGCGCTAAAGAATATCTTAAAATTGAATGTGTAAAATTAAAATTAAACAAAATTTAAATTTAATGAATAGAGAAGGTAAACGTGTAAATTGTGAAGAACTAATAAAAATATTAAAGAGAGAAAACACTCAAGAGCAATTTTTTTTTTTTTTTTTTAGTTAGTGGATAATACTCAGAAAGTTAGTGGTAAACAACGATCTAAGAGAGATTGAGTTTGGAAAATGTTGGTATGTAATTACAACATGCAATGGCTTACCAAGAATAAATTCACAAACAAATTCACGAACAGCATAAATGCTATACACACAACACTATACAATGAATTATTAGTAAGAAAGTATAATGAATGTTACTAAAGTAAGCAATTAACAAGGTAAACAATTAAATGAAAGGTTAAACTATTAAAAAGTCAAAAACTAATTGGAGCTAATTTACACGTAAACCAACACACAACTTAAGCTTCTTGATGGGAAAAATGAATCACTGTAGTTGTGGTTGACATCTGCAAGGTAGAAGCTGCCTATACCAATAAAAAAAACTTTTGAAAACCAATCAACAACAAACGCAAGTTCATCATGTTGTAAAGGAACTACCAACGTCATCACAAGGTGTCAATGCGATTTCTCGTCCCTGTTAAAACTGAGGATATCAACCATTTTCAACGGCACATTTGCGGGAATGTAAAGCAAACAACATTGTAGGTATGCAGCACATGTGGCAAAAAAGAGATTTAAGTAAATGGTGCAAGTAACGAAACAACAACAACAAAACGGAAAACAAAAAACTGGATAACAAATTGGACAAAAAAGCAATAAAATCTTTTTCTGGAGCAAGTTCTTGGATCGAATCAGACTCAGGTATTTTAAATGTAAAGCATATTGATGGGCTAAAAATTAAGTTGGGTAAACACTCATGTATTTATAGATTAAGCAAAAATAATTCAAATAATTCAAGATGGACCAAGAAGTATCAAATTAATAATGAAGTTGTTGATACCGGTGCAGATGTAAATTGTATCCCTCGGAGTTTAATTAGAAAAATTAGTATTAAAGTAAATAATGAGTAATGCGTTACCGATTACAATGGAAAGGAAATAAAAGTTTTTGGTACTGCAAAATTTGTTTGTGTTGATACATTTTCTAAGAGGGAACAATCTGCTGTTTTTGTTGTTGTTGACGATACATGTGAACCAATACTTGGATTGAAAACGTCTGTTTCGTTTAATTTAATTACAAGACTAGATGTAAATACTCTCGTTATTCAGCCAAAAATTGTTGATGAATTCGTTATTCAAAATAAAGATATTGTAACGTGCGCTTAGTTCGCAAAAATAAAACTCTACCTTTCAATTTAATTCTACCACTTTATTCAGTATCTACTTTCGATATACACTTTATTCGAACTCAACTCGACATTTGGACTATCACTTGTATTTACTCTTAACTTTATCACTCTATAAACAAGACTGCCCTCTGGTTGCCTCGGGCGGGCTATTTATATCGAATGACATGCCATCTAGAACTCTCCAGTAACTTCCACATTGTCTCCACTCCAAAATGCAACTGTCAAACATTTTTCCTCCTAGTACAAATTTCTACACTTACACTAGTGTTGCCACTTGTGTTTTCATTTGAACGTTTTCGATAAGGAAATTGGTACTAAATGTTGGGTTCACGTTACACTGCCCCCTCCTTAAGATTGTTCGTCCCGAATAATTCCATCTGCAGCCTCGCCACTATATCGATGCAGCCGGTCACAATGAACTACTTTTAACTTGCCTCTTAGTCCTCTTTGGATGCGGTAAACCACGTCGTTAATCCTCGTGACAACAGTATAAGGACCTTCCCAGTTTTGCTGAAGTTTCGGTGACAATCCCTTTTGACGATGAGGATTATAAAGCCACACACGATCTCCTGCTTGGAATCCTGCCGTTGTCGCTTTTGTGTCATACCGTGTCTTCATCCGGTCGCTGTAGGTTTTCATCCGTTCCCTTGTTCTTTTATGGATGTCAGCGAGTCTCTCCTTGAGGTCGTCCACATACTCGTTCGTGTCCTGTGGCTCCTCTGTGGGGCATCCAAATTTAAGTTCGCTGGGCAGCCGCATGGTTTTCCCGAACAGGATATCAGATGGTGTTTGTCCTGTCGAGCTATGTACTGGACTTCTATAGGCCATCAGGAATAGCGGTACGTGCCTATCCCAGTCTCTTTGGTAGTCGCCTACGACCTTGGTGAGGTGTTCTTTCAAGGTCCGGTTGAATCTTTCAACCATCCCATCAGATTGTGGATGAAGCGGTGTGGTTCTCGTTTTCTTAATGCCAAGTAGTCCGCACACTCCTTGGAAGATGTTTGACTCGAAGTTCCTCCCTTGGTCGGAATGGAGTTCCATAGGCACGCCAAACCTACTCACCCAGTTAAACACAATCTGGTCGACCACCGTTTTGGCCTCTTGATTTGGGATGGCATACGCCTCAGGCCACTTGCTAAAATAGTCCATTACAACCAGAATGTACTTGTTTCCAGCGTTGGTCTCTGGAAAAGGCCCAGCCACATCTACTGCAATCCTCTCAAAAGGCGATCCAACGTTGTACTGATGCATCTTACCTTGAATCTTCCTACCAGGTCCTTTGGTTGCAGCACACTTGTCACATTGACGGCACCATTTCTCCACGTCATCTCTAGCATGTAACCAGTAGAACCGATGTCGCACCTTCTCCAGTGTTTTGTTAACTCCCAGGTGGCCTCCAGAAGGTCCGTCGTGCATCTCCCGAAGAACTCCACTGACTTTGGATTGCGGTACGATCAGCTGCATCAAATATGACTTACCGTCAGCGGATTCCCATCTTCGCCTGAGGACACCTTCTTGCACATATAGTGAGTCCCACTGTGCCCAATAGGCTTTGAGAACTGGACTCCTGTCAGAAATGTCTCCCCATTCAGGTTTCTCTTCATTTTCTTTCCATGCGAGAATGGGATCGATTACTGGATCCTCCTGTTGAGCAGTCCTCACTTCCTCATTGCTCCATCCGCATATTGGGTCAGCTCTTAGTCGCTGAGCGGTAATATTTTCTTTTGTCTTCTTGCCGCCTACAATGCTTGCAATCCACTTTGCAAGGTCTTCGCGATAATGCGTCGGCGTTTGAGTGCAACTTTCCTCTACGGTGTTGAATCTGGTAATCATAAGTTTGCAGTCTTTCTATCCACCTAGCGACTTGACCTTCTGTATTTTTGAAGCTCAACAGCCAGTTCAGAGCACCATGGTCTGTCCGCAGAAAGAATTTCTGTCCATAGATGTACTTATGGAAGTGCTTTGTTGCCAAGATAAGAGCTAGCAGTTCCCTTCTGGTCACACAGTAGTTTCTTTCGGGCTTCGAGAGGACCTTGCTGTAATACGCCACCACTTTCTCTTCGCCATCATGCACTTGGGATAGTACCGCCCCGATTCCAACGTTGCTTGCATCTGCGTCGATGATGAATGTTTTGCCAGGTGTTGGATGTGCCAGCACTGGAGCGTTACAGAGGCGGTATTTGAGTTCCTGGAAAGATTTCTCACACTCACCTGACCATTTAAACTGCTTCCCCTTTTCGGTGAGCTGATGCAAACTCTTTGCAACTCCAGCGAAGTTCTTAACGAAACGTCGGTAATATGTGGCAAGTCCCAGAAAGCTTCGGAGTTGATGTTTGTCCTGTGGTGTTGGCCAATTTTTGACGGAGTCAACTTTTTCAGGATCAGTCTTTACTCCTTGGGATGAGATGATGTGTCCCAAATACTTGACTTCGGTTTTGAAAAGTGCACATTTTTCTGGATTCAGTTTAAGGTTAGCCTCTCGAAGTCTCTGAAACACGGCTTTAAGGTTCTTACAATGTTGGTCAAATGTTTTCCCGTAAACAATGACATCGTCCAAGTAGACTAGGCAAGCTTTCCACGTCAGTCCTTGAAGAACGCACTCCATCAAACGCTCGAATGTTGCCGGAGCGTTGCATAGCCCAAACGGCATAACTTCAAACTGCCAGAGCCCATTACCTGTAGAAAACGCCGTCTTTTCTCGATCATCAGGGTGGATGTCAACTTGCCAATATCCACTCTTCAAGTCCAGCGTCGAAAACCACTGAGCTCCCTCCATGGCATCCAGGGTATCACTGATTCTGGGCAGGGGATAGCTGTCCTTCTTAGTCACATCATTCAGCCTTCGGTAGTCCACACAAAAACGAGTGCTTCCGTCTTTCTTTTTCACTAGCACCACTGGTGACGCCCAAGGACTTTTGGAATTTTCGATAAGACCGTTTTCTTCATTGCTGTTATCATTTCCTCAACCTCACCTTGTTTGGCCAGTGGAAGACGTCTTGCAGGTTGACGAATCGGTTTTGCATCTCCTGTGTTGATGCGATGCTGCACCAACTGTGTCCTACCATATTGTCCCTTTTGCGATGCGAAGATGTCAGTGAACTCTTGTAGGAGATTTTCAGCTATCCTTGTTTGTTGGTGATCAAGGTTGGATGAATTCAGTATTTTAGCTCTGATGGTTTTGAGCTCCTCCGGAGTTATAGGCTTTCTTGGGGCTTCGTCTGTGATCTTCGTAATTGCTGCAACCGATTCGCAACGTCCAACGACTTCTCCTTTCTTCAACCTTACATCGTACGGTCTGCTGTTTAGTAATCGTACGGGGACCATTTTGTTTTTCGGTGCTACCAGTTTTTTCCCAATGATGACGCTTTGGGAGGAACACTCTGGGCCTGGTTCCACCACAAGGTATCGAAGGCTTCCAAACTCACCTTTCAGTTTTGTCCAAACGAACACATCCAAAGAAGGAGGCAGAATCAGATCTTCCGTGATGACAGTTCTCAATGTCGACGTACTTTCGTTCGAATAGGTCATTAGAATTTCCTTATTTTGGTACTTCAAAACCTGATTACCGATGTCTAAAATAACTCCGTGCTGTTTCATAAAGTCGATTCCAATGATGCACTCGTCACATATATCTGCCACCAGGAATTGATGAGTAAACACTAGATCGGCCAGTCGGATCTTAAGACTCACTTCTCCGTATACTCTTGCTGCTTCTCCCGTTGCGGTTCTTAGACGGTGGCTATTGGTGTTATGAAGCCACGTCGTCTTTACCAGGTCTCGGCGTACTATGGAGGCAGTGGCAACGGTGTCGATGGTAGCCACATGTTTGTTCCCGTTAATAGTAGTCTCCACAGTCAGACTTTTGTTGTCTCGTTTAGTCTGAGAGACCTGGATGGTGGTTCTGGGGCCATCGATACAAGAAACCAGCCTCTGCCCCTCGAAGTTGGTTCTTACTCGTTTCCCTGATGGGAAACGGGCTGATAGGCAACGCTGGTGTTGTTGTTACCTTGCTCTGGGTTGGATCTCTTGCTTCCACAATGTTGACAACCGGCTTTATTTGGTGGTAGTCGGCATTGACGCTGTAAGTGCCCGGTCTTGTTGCAGTTCCAACATCTTGCTAGTCTGCTCCGCTGGTTCTTTTGTATTTTTTCAGCTCTTTGGCACGAGCATTCTTCGACTATGGCTTCTCTAAGTCGATGTATTCCATGAGAAGCCTGTTCTGCTGCTTCAATTGTCAATGCGAACGCTAAGGTTTCAGAAAGAGTACGTGTTCTAGCAGTCCGCACAGACCTCTGAAGATGTTTATCGGAAATGGCACGAACGAAGGACTCAACAGCAAGCTGGTTGATGATTTCTTCTCCAGCATCCGGGTATGCCAGGTGAACCAGTCTTTCGACGTCTGCTTGGAGCTGCTGTAGACTTTCACCCCTTTTCTGGACTCTGTTATTGAGTTGGACTCGGAAGACTTCTTTCAAGTGGCTATCTCCAAAGCGTTTATCTATAGCTGCCACGAGAGAACTGAAATCGCCGCTCTTACCAGCTGGAACTGTTTGAAGTAATTCAGCTGCTGGTCCTCTAAGAGCAAGAGTCAGTGCAATGTACTTGTCTTCGTCATCCCAGCCATTTGTTGTCGCGGCTGCCTCAAATTGTCTCTTGTAGACTGGCCAAGAAGACTGTCCATCAAATGTTGGGGGTTTCATCTCCTTTTTCTTGGCAAACTCCCCAGCAGACTCTCGAATTTTGATTTTCCGGATCTGGTCTAGTTCTTTGGTCAGAACAGAGAACTGTTTATCACATCGGGTTTCTACGATTTCGAAACGATTCTCTACAACAGAAAGCTGTTTCTCCACACCTTCAACGCGTTCGTCTAGGGCACATACATTTTTCTCAATGTTACCCAATTTACCTTCTAGAATGTTTTTCTGACCTTCCAAAACATTCTGTTGCGCCTCAAGTCTTTCGAGAATATTCTGTTGTTCCTTCTTTTGTTCGTTTCGTTGTGCTTGCAGTTGTTCGAGAACATTCTGCTGTTCTTTCTTTTGCTCGCTTCGTTGCTCTTCAGTCAGCTTCTTTTGCTCGTTTCGTTGTGCTTCAAGTTGTTCGAGAACATTCTGCTGTTCCTTCTTTTGCTCGTTTCGCTGTTGTAACAAAAGTTTCATCATACTAGAAAAATCTACATTTTCACATACTTCCTCTTCTTCCACTTCTGTTTCAAAAACAAAAGTGTTTACGTCTTCCCCTTGCTGTTCCAAATAGTTACGCAAGCGCAGGACGAGCTCATTTTTCGATCCCGCTCTAGAAAGATTTCGCTTACCTAACTCACTTTTAAGCTCAATGCAGTTGAGCTCTTCTAACAACTTACCCATTTTCACTGTATAATTATTATTTTTCTTTTTTACTTTTTTTTTTTTTACACTTTACTTCAAATAAGTTTTATTTACACTTCTGACACAAATGTAACGTGCGCTTAGTTCGCAAAAATAAAACTCTACCTTTCAATTTAATTCTACCACTTTATTCAGTATATACTTTCGATATACACTTTATTCGAACTCAACTCGACTTTTGGACTATCACTTGTATTTACTCTTAACTTTATCACTCTATAAACAAGACTGCCCTCTGGTTGCCTCGGGCGGGCTATTTATATCGAATGACATGCCATCTAGAACTCTCCAGTAACTTCCACATTGTCTCCACTCTCCACTGCAACTGTCAAACATTTTTCCTCCTAGTACAGATTTCTACACTTACACTAGTGTTGCCACTTGTGTTTTCATTTGAACGTTTTCGATTAGGAAATTGGTACTAAATGTTGGGTTCACGTTACAATATTTTTGATGGATTAGGTACATTACCGGGTAGCATAAGTTTTAAATTAGTGGAAAACGCAAAACCAGTATTGAATTACAAAAAACGTATTCCATTAAGTTTAGTAGAAAAATTAAAACAGGAATTAAAAGAAATGTCCAAAATAGGAGTCATCTCACCAGTTGATTACGCTACTGAGTGGGTGAATAATCTACAAGTGGTTGAGAAACCTAATGGGAATTTGCGTATATGCTTAGATCCCAAACCATTAAACGCGTGTACTAAGAGGGATTATTTCTTATTTCCAACTATAGATGATTTTATTAGTAAATTAAATGGAAAGCGAATTTTGACGGTACTTGATTTGGCTAGTGGAAAGACAAAAGTAGTTCTGATCTCACAACATTCATGACTCCGTTTGGTAGATTTAAATTCAATAGGGTACCTTTTGGTTTAAATTGTGCTCCTGAAATTTTTCAGCGCAAAATGGTACAGATATTTGGTGACATTCCCGGAGTTGTTGTGTATTGTGATGATATTGGGATTGCGGGGAAAACGGAATCAGAACATGATAGTATATTAAAAATTGTCAACGAACGTGCGCGTGTGAACAATATACCTAAAGTTCAATTCAGAAAAAATTCAGTATAGGAAAACACAAGTTAAATTTATGGGTCATATTGTGGAAAACGGGAACATTAAGCCTCCAGAAACGTATTGTGAGGCAATGTTAAATATGAAAAAGCCAGAAAACAAACATCATGTTATGCGACTGCTAGCACTCTTTAAGTACTTAGGGATATTCATTCCAAACTTATCCCAGAAAACTGCTGCATTACGTTATTTGACACATAATAATGTCAAGTTTTGTTGGACATGGGATCATGAAACTGAAAGGGAAAATCTTTTGAAAATTATTGTATCTAATCCAATTTTGTCAGTTTATGACACAAACAAGCCTGTGATCGTCCAAACGGATGCATCTTAGGATGGACTGGATTGTGTTTTAATGCAAGATGGTCATCCGGTCACATATGCTTGACGGACTTTGAGCAAGAGCGAACAAAAGTGGGCTCAAATTGAAAAAGAACTTTTGGCTGTCGTTTTTTCGTGTCAGCGGTTTCATTTCTATTTGTATGGTCGAAATTTTACCGTCGAAAGTGATCATAAACCACTTGAAGTTCTAATCAAACGCAGTATTGAAGACGTATCACCACGATTACAGCGAATGTTTATATGTTTTTATTGAAATATCCCTTGATGGAATTAATTTATAAACCTGGAAAGCAAATGTTAGTAGCTAGCTGATTGCCTTTCAAGAGCGCAATTACCGGATGATTCCAAATTTAGTGATTTATCGGGTGTGGTGCATATGGTTACAAAATCTGCATGCTTGTCAAAGCAAAACTTGGAATATTATTTGTCTGTTTTCGAACAAGATGAACAATTTAGTTGGATACGAGATTATGTTGTGAATGGCTGGCCAACGTTCCACCAGCTTGATAATTTCTCTCAAGAATTTCACGAATTTTAGGATGAGTTACATTGTGATTCAAGGACCATGGACTGGTTATCCCATCTGAATAACAAGGAAAAATATGTAAAATGGATGCTTGCAAGAGTCCAGAATAGACTAGCCTTACCCCGGTACACGGCTCTGCCGGGGCTGACCTTTTCCTTCCGTAGTTACTCGTGGGACCTTCTATGGAATTTCTAAAAACAAACAAACAAACAAACAAACAAACAGACAAAAAAACGAACAATAAAACAAAAAAGAAAACTGGGGGGAGGCAACGAAAGTTGTACACATTCTCCGATTTGGCTGCAAAGTCGAAGCAGGAATGTGAGCCAACGGGCAAACCTTCCACCAGTGGGATACATGGTTCGCACACAGGCTCTGAACCAGCTGCAAAGCCAGTTCAGGTCTGTGCAGTGGGAACCAAGAATCCCGACTCTGGCGAGCAGCACAGCCCGCTGGAAACTGGTCAAGAGCATGCTGCAAAGCTAGCTGGGGATGAAGTCCCCAATATTAGCTTTGAAAGCAATTCGCCTGCTTTGGTGCCATCATCAAGATAGGACGAGGTGAAACTAACAAAGAGGGGAAATGGAGGGGTGATCAACGACTCCGTCTCCACCTTGAATGCCCTTAAAATAAAGGACACGGGGAGGGCCGTTCAGACTGGCAGGGTTGGAGAGGCGAATAGCAACCCTACCTCTGCGGGTCGGTACGTACCCTCGTCGAGTATAATGAATCCTCCAACTGGTGGAGCGGGAGAGGTGATTAACAACTCCAGCTCGGCCAAGGGGGGGACTCAGATCAAAAAAACGCCCGCTCAGATACGTCGCCAAGCCAGAAGGGTAATTGAAACGGTGGGTGGTAAACCCGCAGTGGAGAGAACCCCGGGTGAGGTTGAAAGATTGAAGTGGGCAAGTAAAATTGCAGAAGAGACCAGCCAAGACTCAACGTCGAAGCGAAACAGGTCGTTTGAGGTTGAAAAACCTCAACCAAAAAAGCCAAGAGTCGGGGTTAGCGTTCCATCGACACTGGTGCCGGGGCAATCCTTTGGTGACGTGGTAAAGGGACAGATTGTTGTCGCGGTCATCGACGGGAGCAATATGGATGGAAACATCTCTGTCGACAGGGTGGCGGACGTCAAGGCTCACCTCGCTTTCAGGTTAATACCTGTTATCGAGGCAAATCCGGGAACCCTCCCAAGAATTAGCGACGCTGGCTGGCATAAAAACCGCGTCAAGCTGATCGCCTGCCAAGACCAGAGATCGCTTCACCTTTATAAACTTGCTGTCAGCGGTTTAGGTGAGATCTGGCCAGGTGCTAAGCTAGAGGTTGTGGCAAGGGAGGATATCCCAAGCAGACCGTGAGCTCGTGCCTTGGTACCGGCCCTACATGAATCGCGGGAGATGGTTCTCTAGCTGATTAAATACAGCAACCCGGACCTTCCCACTCACGATTGGACGGTTCCGGTGATTGAAAAAGAATCAGTGGGTCGTTATCGGTCGGCTCTTGTTATCTTGAATAAGGAGTCATTAGAACCCCTGTCGGCACGCGGGGGTGTTATTCAGTACGGCTTTGACAGCCTAGTGCTGAAAATATACAAAAAAGATGAGGACGCTGCAAAGCTTCCAAAGCAAGCGGCTGAATCCAAAGCCAAGGAGTCCACTGCGAGTGTCGAATCTTCCATCATGGAGACAGACGCAGCAAGTTGCTCTGACTCTTTGGAACAGCTGTCTTGCTCGAAACTGGTCGAAAAGACTACAATAATAGTGTCTGATCAAGACGCAATTGACAACAAATCGTCCGATAAGGACGACAACAACAAAGGTGGAGTCTTAGACTCCGACGATGAAATGCTTGGGGTTCTCCTTTCTGAGGATGAGTTGCAGTTGCTAGACTCCGCCTCAGATATGGAGGACCTTAATGCTACAGTGTTGGAGATAAAGCTGGATGATTGTAGCAATGCTGCAAATACTCCAGATTAATCTCCAACACTCCATCAAAGCCTCAGCCGGACTCCTTCTCCGACTAAGCAAGTCCGGCGAGGATATAGTCCTGATCCAGGAACCATGGATTAATAAATCCGTGGTAAAAGGACTGAGGACGAAAGATTATTCTCTGCTGTATGTGACGGAAAAAGGTGAACCAAGATCCTGCATACTGGCAAAGAAAACACTTAACGTATTTTTACTACCTAATTACAGCAATTGCGACACCACAACAGTAAAACTGCAGACCAACAGTGGGACTTACTGGCTCACGTCCGCCTATATAGGCCATGACCAACCGGGGCCGCTACCAGGAGAGACGCTCGAGCGCGTAATAAAAAAGCGCAACAAAGCTCAAAGCGGATCTCATAATAGGAAGTGACGTCAACGCACATCACGCAGTATGGGGGAGTACGGACGTTAATGAAAGGGGTGAGTCTCTTTTTAATTTTATACTAAGTACTAACCTTCTTATATGCAATATCGGTAACGAACCAACCTTTGTCACAAAAAACAGACAAGAGGTTTTAGATGTTACCTTTGTATCTCAATCAATCTATAACAAGATTAAAAATTGGGCTGTATCTAAGGATCACTCCTTCTCTGATCACAGATACATCCAATTTAGTCTAACAGATGACACACCAAAACCCATAGGCTTCCGTAATTAAAAGAAAACTGACTGGGTAAAATTCAGGGAAATCTTCAAACATTGTTACAACTACAATGACAATAGCTTCCCTTCAAACCCCAAGGATCTTGACAGCAAAGTCGACGATCTAACTAGTGCTCTTAACCATGCCTTGTGTAAGTCCTGTCCTCTTACCATAGTAAGAGGGAAGAAGAAACTACACTGCTGGACCAAGGAGCTAGAACCGCTCAAGAAAAGTTGTGCGAAGCTTTTCAATCGAGCCAAATCTTCCAGAAATCCCATAGACTGGGATCTATATAAGGAATCCCTTAGGATTTACAAAAGAGGTTACGAATAAGCAAAAGATCCTCTTGGAAAGAATTCTGCAATAAGATTGAAGACTCCTCAGAGGCATCTAGACTAAGGAAAATCCTATCAACGAGTCCAAACATGCCAAGTTCTATAAAAGATGAAAATGGCAACTGGACCAACTCATATGAAGAAACATTAAACTTGCTACTGGATACTCATTTCCCTGGTAGCTCGTTGACAATAACAGACGAGGAGCACTTGCCTCGACTCGCAAACCAATCAGGTAAAGGTCTTATCTCTAGAGATATACTGTTATGGGCAATAAACAGCTTTGACCCTTATAAATCACCAGGGCCTGACGGAATCATCCCTGCGGAGCTGCAACAGGTTTCAGACATTATCATCTATAACTTAGAGATGATCATGAAAGGATGTATCAGCTATGCATATATTCCCAAGGCCTGGAGAGAAGCTAGGGTCGTCTTTATACCTAAAGCCGGCAAAAGCGCCCATGTAAATCCAAAAGATTTAAGGCCTATTTGTCTATCATCCTTCCTCCTTAAAACACTGGAAAGAATGATTGACATACACTTAAGACCAGAAATTAAACCTAGTCTGATCTCAACGGCGCAACATGCCTATACAAAAGGTAAATCAGTGGAAACTGCACTCCACTCTCTGGTTTGCACCATTGTAAAATCCCTGCACTACAAAGAATACTCTCTCGTCGCATTCCTAGACATAGAGGGTGCATTTAACAATGTTAACAATTCAGCAATCACTAATGCTCTTGATGGGCTGCTCATAGAGGAACACATCAAAAACATGATAACAACAATGCTCAGCAGCAGAATCATTAGTTCCGAAATGGGGAACTACAAAACAAGCAGAATGGCCAATAGAGGAACCCTGCAGGGAGGAGTTTTATCTCCCCTACTGTGGAACCTGGTCGTTAACAAATTGTTAATCGACCTAGAGGACGAAGGTTTCAAAACTATAGCCTATGCCGATGATGTAGCAATTGCCGTTTCAGGCAAGCACCCACAAACCCTAGCTGAGCTGCTACAAACAGCACTTAACAAGCTTATCATTTAGGCTGCAGATTGTGGTCTGAACATCAATCCACACAAAACGGAATTAGTTCTCTTTACGAGGAAATACAGAATTCCGGACTTCAGACCCCCAACTATTAAAGGGGTAACTCTCACACTGTCAAATCAGGCTAAATATCTAGGTCTCATTTTTGACAAAAAACTGACCTGGAAAACCAATATTGAGGAAAGAGTAAATAAAGCCAACGTTGCACTTTTCTCCTGTAAAAAAGCTATTGGGGGGAAATGGGGTTTCTCCCCCCAAATCACCCATTGGCTGTTTACATCGGTAATTAGATCGATACTCACATACGGGGTGATAGTCTGGTGGACAGCACTAGACAAGATGATCAACTACAACAAGCTGGCCAAAGTTCAAAGAACGGCTAGTCTGTGTATTAGTGGTACACTGAGGACAACCCCATCGGACGCCCTCAATGTACTACTAGATCTCACCCCCCTAGATATCTTCAGCAAACAAGTCGCAGCTAGCTCAGCTACTCGACTCAGAGCTACATCACAGTGGACCAATAATCAAATCGGCCACACTACCATTCTAGATAACTTTAGATCCTTACCGAATCGATCCGACTACACCACCCCCAAGTTGGTGTTTGACAATAATTTCCAAGTAACCATACCTTCAAGAGAAGCTTGGGAAAATGGCGCTCTTTTGGAAAATGAAGCAATACACTTCTACACCGATGGTTCAAAAACCAGCGAAGGTGTGGGGAGTGGAATCTACTTAGAAAAACTGAATCTCAGTCTTTTCTTCCGCCTACCCGATCATTGTAGTGTGTTCCAAGCGGAAATTCTGGCGATTAAGGAGGTGCTGTCTTGGCTCAAAGAAAACGTCATATCCTCCACGGATATTCGGATCTTCTCAGACAGCCAAGCTGCCCTTAAATCTCTTGCCTCTGTCTCTACAAAATCCATCACGGTCCAAAATTGTCAGATGTCTCTGAGGGAGATGTCAAATCAGTTTAACACTCACCTTTCATGGGTGCCAGGGCACATGGACATACCAGGCAACTGTATGGCAGACGAACTAGCCAAAAAGGGCACGACCACTTCCCTACGCTCAGAATGGAACAACATAGGTGTACCTATCGATACATGTAAACTCCTGCCTAGTCAGGACGCTTCAAGGATAACAAACACTAGATGGACTGCGAGTAGCAGCTGCCTTGCAACCAAAAAAGTTTGGCCGTGTGTAGACTCAAAACGATCAAAGAGTTTGTTGGCCCTGAACCGTTTGTGTCTAGGTTCTATCATAGATGTTCTTACGGGACACTGTCTAATAGGGAGACACGCCAAAAGACTTGGTGTGTTTTCCAATGATTTCTGCAGAAGCTGCATGGACGAGGAGGACGAAGAGACCGTTCAACACCTTCTTTGCTCATGCCCTGCACTGCTTCATAGGAGGAAGGCTCATCTCGGTGAA
Organism: Melanostoma mellinum; assembly: GCA_914767635.1. Taxonomy (NCBI): domain Eukaryota; kingdom Metazoa; phylum Arthropoda; class Insecta; order Diptera; family Syrphidae; genus Melanostoma; species Melanostoma mellinum. The sequence continues at coordinate 109,250,216 of OU612058.1, forward strand.
ATCTTCTTCGATGATACTAGCGACCTAGCTTACATAGACCCTAAAAGTCTTTCAAAATACATTAAAAGTTCCACGTGGTTCGACTAGCAGGTGATTAACCGGCTAGTACCGTAATGGAAGATTAATAAGTGATCAACTCGTTAATCTTACATCGGGTTTCTGAGATCAGTAGGTGATTAACTTGCTGATCTCTGTGGTATCACAATGAGGCCTTGCGGCCTAAGTGTGTTAGGCAATGTACTCATTGACTGACAGCCACTTCCACCTAACCTAACTTTTATGTTTTTATTAAAATATCCCTTGATGGAATTAATTTATAAACCTGGAAAGCAAATGTTAGTAGCAAGCTGATTGCCTTTCAAGAGCGCAATTACCGGATGATTCCAAATTTAGTGATTTATCGGGTGTGGTGCATATGGTTACAAAATCTGCATGCTTGTCAAAGCAAAACTTGGAATATTATTTCTCTGTTTTCGAACAAGATGAACAATTTAGTTGGATACGAGATTATGTTGTGAATGGCTGGCCAACGTTCCACCAGCTTGATAATTTCTCTCAAGAATTTCACAAATTTTAGGATGAGTTACAATGGGATTCAAGGACCATCGACTGGTTATCCCATCTGAATTACAAGGAAAAATATGTAAAATGGTTCATGAGGCACATTTGGGTATCGATAAAACGCTTTCATCATCAAGGATGAAGTACTTTTGGCCAGGAATGTCGGAGCAAATAAAATAAATAGTTTCATCATGTGATATTTGTGAAAAGTTTAGGAGAAATAATCAAAAGGAACCATTAGTACAAGAAATATCACCTGAATATCCGTTTCATACAGTCGCTATGGATTTATTCCAATATGCAGGTCGTGATTTTATTTCATTAATTGATTCTTATTCTAATTTTATCTTTGCGGAACAACTTAAAAATAAGACCTTAAAGCATATTATTGTAACGTGAACCCAATATTTAATACCAATTTCCTAATCGAAAACGTTCAACCGAAAACACAAGCGGCAACACTAGTGTAAGTGTAGAAATATTCTAGGAGAGAAAATGTTTGACAGCCAAAATAGTGGAGAGTGGAGACAATGTGGAAATTGCTGGAGAGTTCTAGATGAAATGTCATTCGATATAAATAGCCCGCCCGAGGCAACCAGAGGGCAGTTTTGATTATAGAGTGATAAAGTGAAGAGTAAATTGTCTACAAGTGATAGTCCAAAAGTCGAGTTGAGATCGAATAAAGTGTAGATACTGAATAAAAGTGGTTGAAATAAATTGAAAAGTGAAGTTTTATTATTCGAACTAAGCGCACGTTACATTGGTGTCAGAAGTGTAAATAAAACTTATTAAAAAAAAAAAACGAAAACGAAAAAGAAAAATAAAAACAATATACAGTGAAAATGGGTAAGTTGTTGGAAGAGCTCAACTGCATTGAGCTTAAAAGTGAGTTAGGTAAGCGAAATCTTTCTAGAGCGGGATCGAAAAATGAGCTCGTCCTGCGCTTGCGCAACTATTTCGAACAGCAAGGGGAAGACGTTAACACTTTTGTTTTTGAAACAGAAGTGGAGGAAGAGGAAGTATGTGAAAGTGTAGATTTTTCTAGTATAATGAAGCTTTAATTAGAACAAAAGACGGAACAGCAGAAGGTTCTGGAACAACTTGAAGCACAACGAAACGAGCAAAATAAGTAACAGCAGAATGTTCTCGAACAACTGGAAGCACAACGAAACGAGCAAAAGAAGCGGATTGAAGAGCAACGAAACGAGCAAAAGAAGGAACAGCAGAATGTTCTTGAACAACTGGAAGCACAACGAAATGAACAAAAGAAAGAACAACAGAATATTCTCGAAAGACTTGAGGCGCAACAGAATGTTTTGGAAGGTCAGAAAAACATTCTAGAAGGTAAACTAGGTAACATTGAGTAAAATGTATGTGCCCTTGACGAACGAGTTGAAGGTATGGAAAAACAGTTTTCTGTTGTAGAGAATCGTTTGGAAAGCCGATGCGATAACCAGTTCTCTGTTCTGTCCAAGGAATTAGACCAGATCCGGAAAATCGAATTTCGAGAATCTGCTGGAGAGTTTCCAAGGAAAAAGGAGATGAAACCCCCAACATTTGATGGACAGTCTTCTTGGCCAGTTTACAAGAGACAATTTGAGGCAGCCGCGACAGCAAATGGCTGGGATGACGAAGACAAGTACATAGCACTGACTCGTGCTCTTAGAGAACCAGCAGCTGAACTACTTCAAACAGTTCCAGGTGGTAAGGGTGGCGATTTCAGTTCTCTCGTGGCAGCTACAGATAAACGCTTTGAAGATAGCCACTTGAAAGAAGTCTTCCGAGTCCAACTCAATAACAGAGTCCAGAAAAGGGGTGAAAGTCTACAGCAGCTCCAAGCAGACGTCGAAAGACTGGTTCACCTGGCATACCAGGATGCTGGAGAAGAAATCATCAACCAACTTGCTGTTGAGTCCTTCGTTCGTGCCATTTCCGATATACATCTTCAGAGGTCTGTGCGAACTGCTAGAACACGTACTCTTTCTGAAACTTTAGCATTCGCATTGACAATTGAAGCAGCAGAAGAGGCTTCTCATGGAGAACATTGACTTAGAGAGGCCATAGTCGAAGAATGCTCATGCCAAAGATCAGAAATACAAAAAAACCAGTGGAGTGGACCAGTAAGATGTTGGAACTGCAACAAGACCGGGCACCTACAGCGTCAATGCCGGCTACCACCAAATAAAACCGGTTGTCAACATTGTGGAAGCAAGAGATCCAACCCAGAGCAAGGTAACAACAACAAAGTTGCCCATCAATCCGTTTGCCATCAGGGAAACGAGTAAGAACCAACTTTGAGGGGCAGGGGCTGGTTTCTTGTATCGATGGCCCCAAAATCACCAACCAGGTCTCCCAGACCAAACGAGACAACAAGAGTCTGACTGTGGAGACTACTATTGACGGGAACAAACATGTGGCTACCATCGACACCGGTGCCACTGCATCCATAGTACGTCGAGACCTGGTAAAGATGACGTGGCTTCATAACACCAATAGCTACCGTCTGAGAACCGCAACGGGAGAAGCAGCAAGAGTATATGGAGAAGTGTGTCTTAAGATTCGACTGGCCGATCTAGTGTTTACTCATCAATTCCTGCTGGCAGATATATGTGACGAGTGCATCATTGGAATCGACTTTATGAAACAGCACGAAGTTATTTTGGATATCGGTAATCAAGTTTTGAAATACCAAAATAAAGAAATTCCAATGACCTATTCGAATGAAAATACGTCAACACTGAGGACTGTCATCACGGAAGATCTGATTCTGCCTCCTTCTTTGGATGTGTTCGTTTGGACAAAACTGGAAGGTGAGTTTGGAAGCCTTCGATACCTTGTGGTGGAACCAGGCCCAGAGTGTTCCTCCCAAAGTGTCATCATTGGGAAAACACTGGTAGCACCGAAAAACAAAATGGTCCCCGTACGATTACTAAACACCAGACCGTACGATGTAAAGTTGAAGAAAGGAGAAGTCGTTGGACGTTGCGAATCGGTTGCAGCAATTACGAAGATCACAGACGAAGCCCCGAGAAAAACTATAACTCCGGAGGAGCTTAAAACCATCAGAGCTAAAATACTGAATTCATCCAACCTTGATCACCAACAAACAAGGATGGCTGAAAGTCTCCTACAAGAGTACACTGATATCTTCGCATCGCAAAAGGGGCAATATGGTAGGACACAGTTGGTGCAGCATCGCATCAACACAGGAGATGCAAGACCGATTCGTCAACCCGCAAGACGCCTTCCACTGGCCAAACAAGGTGAGGTTGAGGAAATGATAACAACAATGAAGAAGGACGGTCTTATCGAAAATTCCAAAAGTCCTTGGGCTTCACCAGTGGTGCTAGTGAAAAAGAAAGACGGAAGCACTCGTTTTTGTGTGGACTACCGAAGGCTGAACGATGTGACTAAGAAGGACAGCTATCCCCTGCCGAGGATCAGTGATACCCTGGATGCCATGGAGGGAGTGCAGTGGTTCTCGACGCTGGACTTGAAGAGTGGATATTGGCAAGTTGACATCCACCCTGATGATCGGGAAAAGACGGCGTTTTCTACAGGTAATGGGCTCTGGCAGTTTAAAGTTATGCCGTTTGGGCTATGCAACGCTCCGGCAACATTCGAGCGTTTGATGGAGTGCGTTCTTCAAGGACTGACGTGGAAAGCATGCCTAGTCTACTTGGACGATGTCATTGTTTACGGGAAAACATTTGACCAACATTGCAAGAACCTAAAAGCCGTGTTTCAGAGACTTCGAGAGGCTAACCTCAAACTGAATCCGGAAAAATGTGCACTTTTCAAAACCGAAGTCAAGTATTTGGGACACATCATCTCATCCCAAGGAGTAAAGACCGATCCTGAAAAAGTTGACTCCGTCCAAAATTGGCCAACACCACAGGACAAACATCAACTCCGAAGCTTTCTTGGTCTTGCCACATATTACCGACGTTTTGTTATGAACTTTGCTGGAGTTGCAAAGAGTTTGCATCAGCTCACCGAAAAAGATAAGCAGTTTAAATGGTCAGGTGAGTGTGAGAAATCTTTTCAGGAACTCAAATACCACCTCTGTAACCCTCCAGTGCTGGCACATCCAACACCTGGCAAAACATTCATCATCGACGCGGATGCAAGCAACGTGGGAATCGGGGCGGTACTATCCCAAGTGCATGATGGCGAAGAGAAAGTGGTGGCATATTACAGCATGGTCCTCTCGAAGCCCGAAAGAAATTACTGCGTGACCAGAAGGGAACTGCTAGCTCTTATCTTGGCAACAAAGCACTTCCATAAGTACATCTATGGGCAGAAATTCCTTCTGCGGACAGACCATGGTGCTCTGAACTGGCTGTTGAACTTCAAAAATCGAGAAGGTCAAGTCGCAAGGTGGATAGAAAGACTGCAGACTTATGATTACCAGATTCAACACCGCAGAGGAAAGTTGCACTCAAACGCTGACGCATTATCCCGAAAACCTTGCCAAGTGGATTGCAAGCATTGTAGGCGGCAAGAAGAAAAAGAAAATATTACCGCTCAGCGACTAAGAGCTGACCCAATATGCGAATGGAGCAATGAGGAAGTGAGGACTGCTCAACAGGAGGATCCAGATATCGAACCCATTCTCGCATGGAAAGAAAATGAAGAGAAACCTGAATGGGGAGACATTTCTGACAGGAGTCCAGTTCTCAAAGCTTATTGGGCACAGTGGGACTCACTATATGTGCAAGAAGGTGTCCTCAGGCGAAGATGGGAATCCGCTGACGGTAAGTCATATGTGATGCAGCTGATCGTACCGCAATCCAAAGTCAGTGAAGTTCTTCGGGAGATGCACGACGGACCTTCTGGAGGCCACCTGGGAGTTAACAAAACACTGGAGAAGGTGCGACATCGGTTCTACTGGTTACATGCTAGAGATGACGTGGAGAAATGGTGCCGTCAATGTGACAAGTGTGCTGCAACCAAAGGACCTGGTAGGAAGATTCAAGGTAAGATGCATCAGTACAACGTTGGATCGCCTTTTGAGAGGATTGCAGTAGATGTGGCTGGGCCTTTTCCAGAGACCAACGCTGGAAACAAGTACATTCTGGTTGTAATGGACTATTTTAGCAAGTGGCCTGAGGCATATGCCATCCCAAATCAAGAGGCCAAAACGGTGGTCGACCAGATTGTATTTAACTAGGTGAGTAGGTTTGGCGTGCCTATGGAACTCCATTCCGACCAAGGGAGGAACTTTGAGTCAAACATCTTCCAAGGAGTGTGCGGACTACTTGGCATTTAGAAAACGAGAACCGCACCGCTTCATCCACAATCTGATGGGATGGTTGAAAGATTCAACCGGACCTTGAAAGAACACCTCACCAAGGTCGTAGGCGACTACCAAAGAGACTGGGATAGGCACGTACCGCTATTCCTGATGGCCTATAGAAGTGCAGTACATAGCTCGACAGGACAAACACCATCTGACATCCTGTTCGGGAAAACCATGCGCCTGCCCAGTGAACTTAAATTTGGATGCCCCACAGAGGAGCCACAGGACACGAACGAGTATGTGGACGACCTCAAGGAGAGGCTCGCTGACATCCATAAAAGAACATGGGAACGGATGAAAACCTACAGCGACCGGATGAAGACACGGTACGACACAAAAGCGACAACGTAAGGATTCCAGCAGGAGATCGTGTGTGGCTTTAAAATCCTCATCGTCAAAAGGGATTGTCACCGAAACTTCAGCAAAACTGGGAAGGTCCTTATACTGTTGTCACGAGGATTAACGACGTGGTTTACCGCATCCAAAGAGGACTAAGAGGCAAGTTAAAAGTAGTTCATTGTGACCGGCTGCATCGATATAGTGGCGAGGCTGCAGATGGAATCATTCGGGACGAACAATCGAAAGGAGGGGGCAGTGTAACGTGAACCCAATATTTAATACCAATTTCCTAATCGAAAACGTTCAACCGAAAACACAAGCGGCAACACTAGTGTAAGTGTAGAAATATTCTAGGAGAGAAAATGTTTGACAGCCAAAATAGTGGAGAGTGGAGACAATGTGGAAATTGCTGGAGAGTTCTAGATGAAATGTCATTCGATATTAATAGCCCGCCCGAGGCAACCAGAGGGCAGTTTTTTTTTTTTTTTTTTTTATTTTTTTTTTTTTTTTTTTTTTTTTATTTTTTATTTATTTATCTACAAGCAGTCTTACAGCTAACAGATATAGTGCTCCAAGAATAAAATATTAAAATATAAATAAGTACAATAAATCAGTCTTAAATTTACTTCTACTAAGGATTGAAAAATCAATTTCTGAAGGCACTTCATTGAAATCAGCTATACATCTTGATAACGTTTCATTACATCCATAAACTGTTCTATGTATTTTTTGAAATAGGAAAATCCTTGTTCTCGTGGACCTGGCTGGTACATGTATAGGTAATAGAGCAAGGAGTGTTGGACACTTTATGTGGTAGCATAGTAAGTCTCTTATAAGCATTACACCATGAATTTTTCTTCTTGATTCTAAGGATTTTATTCCAAGCAATAGGCACCTAGCTTTGTAATCAGGACAGAAACCCCAGCTCATTTTGTTGAATATGTATTTTGTAAATCTTCTTTGAACTGATTCTACCCTGTCAGAATTAACTTTAAACGCGGGACTCCAGATTACATCAGCGTATTCCAAACGCGATCTGACAAGAGATGTATACAATGTTAATAAAACAAAAGGATCTCGAAAATCTTTGCCATTACGTTTTATGAATCCCACTAACGAGTTAGCTTTTGGTACTAAGAAATCAATGTGGTTCCTAAAATTTAATGAGGAATCAAGAATAACACCTAAGTCCTTAATGTTTGAGACACGATCTAAGGCATTAGATTCAATTTTGTAATTGGACCGAATACTGGTACATTTTCGAGTAAATGAAATAATATTACACTTTTTTATATTGAGTTTCAAGCAATTTTCGTGACACCAGTGTGTAAGAGAATCAAGGTCAGATTGAATCAATTGACAATCACCTAAGCAGTTAACTGTCAAGAATAGCTTGAGATCATCCGCATATAACAAACACCTACAATATTTGAATGCAGATATAATGTCATTGATAAAAATTATGAAGAACAATGGACCGAGGTGGCTACCTTGGGGTACACCCGATGTACACTGAATTTCCCTTGAAAAAGAATTTTCAATTTTAACCTGTTGTTTTCTACAAGAAAGATACGAGGATATCCAACGAAGGATTTGGGAATGAAATCCAAACATCTCTAGTTTAGCAAGGAGTATTTGGTGGTTTACAGAATCGAACGCCTTACTAAAGTCCGTGTATACCGCATCGACTTGAAAACCACTTTCCATAGCATTAGTTACAAAAGAAGTAAAATATGCCAGATTTGTTATAGTGGATCTACCAGACACAAAACCATGCTGTACTTCCGATAAATGTTCGCTTGTGAAGAAATCTAGTTTATTTTTCAGGATACTTTCAAATAATTTGGGAATTGCAGAGAGTTTGCAAATACCCCTATAATTTTGAATATCACTTTTTGAGCCTGATTTATGGATCGGAACTAAATAAGAAAGTTTCCATTCTTTGATGAAGATTCCTTCTTGAAGAGACTTATTAAATATCATAAGTAAGGGAGTGCAAATAGAGTTACAACATTCCTTAAGCACTGTGGCAGGAATGCCGTCGGGGCCAGAGCTAGAACTAGATTTGAGAGATGAAAGTGCTGTATTAACTTCATCGAAACTGAACTGAATGGATCCAATATTAATGCTACTGTTCAATTGTGTGAGTGAACTTTTATTAAAACTAGATACGGAATAAACCGATTCAAAGAAGTTAGCAAATAATTCGACTGTAGAGTCTAAGTCCGAGGATTCGACGCCACTGTAATGCATAGTACTTGGAAACCCTACTGATTTTCTTTTGGAATTTATAAAAGACCAGAATGATTTAGAATTGTTTTTGATATTGCTTTCAATATTTAGAATATAAGCTCTATAAAGAAACTTGCTAAGAACCACAAAATCTTTGCGTAACTTACTAAAGTGTTCGTAATCAGGTTGACTTTTAGATTTACTATATTTTACGTATGCTTTTCGTTTTTGTTTTTTTAAATCGCTGAGTTGTTTATTAATCCAAGGTGAATTCAAGGACTTCTTTATTGTAAAAACCGGTATATAGTTATCAAAACCCAAAAACATGATTTCAGTGAAGCGATGATACATATTTTCTAGATCAAGACATACAAATTCAGTTCGCCAATCGATATTGCAGAAATAGTCATTTAGACCGGTAAAATTAGCTTTAGAGAAATTATACGATTTTAAATCCTGTTTTACATTTTTTGATACATATGTATAAAACTCTATTTCGAAGAACAATTCCGTGTGATGAATAGAATCATTCAGCAAGGAAAAAGGAACATTATATAATTTAACTCTTAAATCTTCACAACATACGAACACTAAATCCAATATCTTTCCTAAAGAATTGGGAATATGATTAAATTGCATCAAATTTAAAGAATATAGATAATCTATAAAAATAATTTCAAAAGTTTGTTTCATGTTAAACGGCAGTAGCATTTTCTCAGATTCTGAGTATTTCCACTTTAATTCAGACAAGTTAAAGTCACCTAAGACACAAATATTGTCTGAGTCAATGCAAATACTGTTGATAAAATCAATATTGGATATATGTTTTTCATACAGTTCTATAGAGCTACTTGGAGGCACATAACTTACAATAAAGAATAGATTTGACTTATGAGGCATGTTTACTTTGAGCGAGATGCAAACCTGTTCAATGTCTTCAGATGGCAAGGTTACTTCTGTACAGCACAAATGCAAGCGCACAGCAACAATTATCCCACCTCCTCTTTCACTAGCTGATTGACAACGATCACGACGATAAATATTGTAAAGTCTACAATCAAAAAGTTCTGTGGATGCGATTCCATTGTACAGCCAGGACTCGACTATGAAGATTATATCATAATAAATATTGCTCGTATTTTTAAAAAGATCAGATATTTTAGTTCTGAGACCACTAGCGTTATGATAATATATCTTTAACGATGATAAGCGAAGATTTAGAGTAGACGGTTCAAATGAATCCGCATGTAGAGCATCGTATGATTCCCCTTCAGTTAACGTGGGGTCTTCGTTTCTTGCCACGAAAAAAATCGTGGACAACCGTATGTAAGGGCCAAAGCGAGCTGTTATTAAGCATATTATATAAATCGAGATCCCTTCCAACTTTAATTTCGAAAGAGGAATAATCTTTATCAGGAGACATGTTAAACTTCCTTATGTTGATATTTGATAAATTTGCAGTTGATGGAAGCTTTTTTGAGATATAATTTTTTATCAGTTCTACTGAAGTGGTTTGGGAAAGCCGAGAAATAAAAATGCTCTTGGCAGGTGGCAAGGCAATGAGTTCTTCCATGCAGGATACGTTCAACGCTGGATTACTATCAGTGGGTGGTATTGCAAACGTGTTAGAAAACCCCTCATCCACAATGGAAGCTGTTGGGATATCTAGTGGTCCGTTAGCAATTAATCCACTGGAAAGATCACACTCTGGGGTTGAGGCACTTACGACGCGTTTATCTACAGAGTTTTTGGACGTTCCAGATCTTAGGACTCTGGGTTCAAAAGTAGTTTGTTGTTTACGTTGACGTTGTTTTTGCATTTGTTGTTGTTGTTGTTGGTGTAGTTGTTGTTGTTGATGATGCTGTGGCTGTAGCTGTTGCTGTTGCTGTTGCTGTTGCTGTTGCTGTAGCTGTTGCTGTTGCTGTTGCTGTTGCTGTTGCTGTTGCTGTTGCTGTTGCTGTTGCTGTTGCTGTTGCCGTTGCTTTTGCCGTTGCTGCGGCTCTAGTTGTTGCTGTTGCTGTTGAAGTTGCTGTTTCTCCTGTTGTTGTTGTTGGTGTTGGAGTTGTTGTTGTTGTTGCTGCTGCTGCATCGATTGTTGTTGTTGTTGCTGCTCCTGCAGCGGTTGTTGTTGTTGTTGTTGCTGCTCCTGCAGCGATTGTTGTTGTTGTTGTTGTTGTTGTTGTTGTTGTTGTTGTTGTTGTTGTTGTTGTTGTTGATGTTGTTGTTGCTGTAACTGTAGCTGTTGATTTGGCCATAGATGTTGTTGTGGCTGCTGCTGATACAGCTGATGCTGCTGTTCTTGTTGTTGTTGTTGTTGTTGTTGTTGTGAATGTTGATGATGTTGTTTTTGGACAGCAGGTTTGGGTGACGGAGTCAAAAGTATCAATGGTTGTTGAACAAATTTACTTGGAGACACAATATCAGGTTCAATGACATTAAAAGAATTCACCACAACTTCATTGTTTAAGACATCAAAATCAAAGACATCTTTGAGGTCGCCGAAAATCACTTGAGCACTATTGAAAAGCTTTTTCAACTTCACTATCTTCCAATAAATCTTATCTACCGAAATTTTTTCATGGGCTTTACAATAAAACTTGAGACCCGGAACAGAAATGAATTTATCAACATCCTTCCCCTTTATACCAATGCATTTTGCATGTACTTGTTGCAGACATATGGCACAGTACACCGATAAGTCACTGGAGTCCTTTTTACACACTAAGCAATTCAGCTCAGACATTTTCACAAAAAAGATTATGGGTGGGCGTTTAACGTGAGCGACACAAAAAAAAATTTATATTTGGTTTAAATTTTTACTCAAAAAGATGTAATGGCAACCCTTTACTTTGGGCTGTCAATAAACAAAAAACTACAGATTTTATTTAAATTACAATAACTTTGGATGTATGTGTCCCACAGTTAACTATAACCACTTTTTTTGCAGCTTTAAATAAGTCTTACAATGAGCAATGCAAATTGGCACTATAAAATGCTAAGTTCTTTAAAAGAATATTTGCACCAGAAATAAATAAAAGTTACGGTACAAGTGAGATGTATTTAATATTCACTTTGATTCAAGTTGTATTATTGAAATCACCACACTAGCACAAAAATCCAGTACACTTTTAATGTTTTGCGGTGCTTAAGCAATTCATAAATATATTACGCGACTTTAAACGCAAACAGATGTGTATTATTATGAGAAAACCGATGGAAAATCGGGAGCAAAATCAGAGGACTTAATGATATAAAAGGGTTACCGCCTGACTGATTATAGAGTGATAAAGTGAAGAGTAAATTGTCTACAAGTGATAGTCCAAAAGTCGAGTTGAGATCGAATAAAGTATAGATACTGAATAAAAGTGGTTGAAATAAATTGAAAATTGAAGTTTTATTATTCGAACTAAGCGCACGTTACATTATGAAGTAATCTAAGGTATATTCAATATCATTGGTTACCCAACAATTTTGAAATGTGACAACAGTATTTTCAATTCATACGAATTTGAATCATTGGCAAAAGAATGCAACATAGTCTTGAAACTTTTAAGTCCTCGATACGCTCAAAGTAATGGGCTTGCAGAAAAGGGTGTAGCTATATCTAAGAATATTCTAAAACGATGTATCGAAAACGCAGACGTTGATCAATTCCAAAACCGAATTTTGGAGTACAATTCGACACCTATTGCAAGTATGCAATATTCACCATCCGAGTTATTGGCTGCGTTCGAGAATGGTATCCGGATAGCTTGTTGTTGTTGTTTACGTGTTAAACATTTAGCAAAGATGCAAACCATTTCTGTCAAATAGAGAAACCAAAGCTATCTGTGAATTTTCGGTATACCTCAGATACCTTAGCGAACAGCTGATACAAACATATAGAAAATTTATTTTTATTTCTTTTCATGTTGATTTTTTGTTTTGGTGTGCATTTATTTTAGCATAAGAGTCTTTTAAAACGTATGGGAAATCGAAAAAACTAAGTTATTATCCTCTAACAATGATATTTTGAATGTTTTTCTGTTTTCAAAAGTCGAATTTTAATATTTCACAGCTGTTGTCTGCAGCAATCTGGAAAAGATATCTATATCGTTCGAAAAGATATCCAAGATACGGCTATCCGAGATAGGCTATCCGATAGGTTCTCGAACGCGCCCATTCCTTGTAATTTCGACCTCAAAAAATAGAGGACAAAAGTATTGTCCAGCATCCGGATGGGATGGTCAAATGTTATTTATAAGAAAATAGCAAATGAGCTCTTGTTGTAGATGTCACCGGAGCAACGAGAAAACAATTAAAAGAAAAGGTTTGTAAGTGTGTTTGTTTCAAATTTTAGTTCTCATGGTATTATTTGATTTTAGAGCTAGGACTACCTACCAGTCTATATTGCTGATTTTAGAAAAATTATACGAACCCCGACTGAAAAACTTGAAGTATCGAGAATAGAGCAAAAGTCGAGCTTATAATAAGGAAATATAAGATTTATTAGTTCAATTCGTAAAAGATTTACATTGCCAACTGAGGCGTCTGGAGAAAATGATATCCCTTTTATACATAGTTTCAGGTATATATAGGTAATGTGTTATGTAATAGAAGAAAGAGACAAATAGTATTTCATCTTAAAAGCTTTTTTTTAACATCCTCCGACCGAGGGAACAGAATCGATCTCCAATAAGAATAGCAACTGAATAGGTCTCCTTGTTTTAGCTCCATCTGAATACCGTATTTCACATGCTCTTTAACCTTACCATTAGGACCAGTAAATGCATTTTCATTAATTGCCATTCTCCAGTGGATTCCAGAATCGAAAACAAGCACGACGTCATTTTTTTTTTAATGGGTTTGTTGAAGCATGTTTTCCATGATGAAACGAGCGAAGTAGTTGCATAGATTCTAGGCGCCATCGTTTCCACAAAGCATTTACATGTCGCATTCTTTGCTTCAAGAGAATCTGGATGTTATTCGACTCAGGAACGGATTCACTTAGGTTAAAGAAATTGCCTTTATTCGCCAAAAAATCACCAGGGGTCAAAGGAGCAGTTAGAGTAAGGGGGCGAACGTTGACAATTCCTTCTGCTTCCACGATGAGAGTTCTTAATTGCTCGAAATTAAGCTTCGCTTTTCCTATTACAACTTTAAGGACGTTCTTAATAGTTCGTATTAAACGCTCCCAAAATCCACCCCACCATGGGGCACGTTCAACTATAAATTTCCATCTAATACGTCTTTTGCAACAAAATAACGAAAGGCTTCATCATCAAAAGTAAATTGGTAATATAAGTAAGGGGGCGAACGTTGACAATTCCTTCTGCTTCCACGATGAGAGTTCTTAATTGCTCGAAATTAAGCTTCGCTTTTCCTATTACAACTTTAAGGACGTTTTTAATAGTTCGTATTAAACGCTCCCAAAATCCACCCCACCATGGGGCACGTTCAACTATAAATTTCCATCTAATACGTCGTTTGCAACAAAATCGCGAAAGGCTTCATCATCAAAAGTAAAATGGTTGAGCTCCAAGGCAGCTCGGCAGGAGGATTGGGCATTATCTGAATAAATGACCGATGGTTTGCTTCTTCTTGCAATAAAACGACAAAGACCCATCAAACAGTTTTCGGTTGACATTGTTGTTGTAAGTTCCAAATGTACAGCGCGTACAGCAGCACATGTAAACACCATAAGATACGTTTTGCTCATATCACCAGCCACGCTGTCGAATACATAAACAGGACCGCTACGAAGAGATCGTTGATGGCAGTCAATAACAATTAGATCTGTGACATGGGACTTGTTTGGCAGTATGATAGGGTGCTTAAAGTCGGCTGACTCTTGCAAAGACTGAAATCGTCCACCTAAACGCATCAAGCCTTCGTCGTCCAGAAATGGAAAAAAGTTGGGCAATGTCAGATGACCCAGGTACAGGTTTCGATTTCTGTAATAAATCAATTTCGTTAGTAATTCATTGAACTGTATGTACCTGATCCAATAAGTTTCTGCTGTTATGAGCTCATCTGCAGACAACTGCAAGGATGTCCACTTCTTTTCAGTTTTGAGACAGTGTGAAAAGCGATATGTGAAGCAAGTTACGCGTAGCAAGCGATTCCAGTTACTGAAGTCTTCAAAGCACAAAACAGGTTCAAGTTTTGAACGTCCGGAAACAGTCCCAAGCAATAGCGATGAAACAACAGATGTTGGAGCGTTACAGCTGTCAAAAGTTTTAAATTTCTCAGCTTTAAGCCAAGCCGGGCCATGGAACCAAAGAGGTGCCGTGACATTGTGCCAAGCGTCATTATGCCAAATGCAGAAATTTGGCACAATGACGCTTTGACATAGCGACGTTGGGCCGAACATTAGCGTTTGGTACAGTGTCGATTTTGTAAAGCGTCATTAGGCCAATTTGGTACCCTGACGCTTTTTTACGATTTTTCAATATAACGAAACAAATGAAGATATACTTGCTCAGATTTGGGAGTCATAAGAACTATTCAAATGGATAAGTCTATGAAAATACAGATCTCTTGTTAGTAAAAAAGTAAATAACTGACTAGTCATAAACTAAAGACATGATTAAGAAACTAAAAATCATTTGAAACAATCGAATGTTTTGTTTTTGAGCATAAGATGAAGTAATAGTAAGAAATTCGCGTGTGTGTGTAAAAGACGTGTTCTTACTTAGTTCAATTTTAGGATATAAGTGATGAACTTAAAAAAATCAGCAGCCTACCGAAAAGGAAGCTTAAAGCGTAGCGGGAAAAAATTTGGCAAGGGGAGTATGGGTTTGTGTTCTGAAAGTTAAAAATTCGCGCGAATATGACTAGTCAGTTATTTACTTTTTTACTAACAAGAGATCTGTATTTTCATAGACTTATCCATTTGAATAGTTCTTATGACTCACAAATCTGAGCAAGTATATCTTCATTTGTTTCGTTATATTGAAAAATCGTAAAAAAGCGTCAGGGTACCAAATTGGCCTAATGACGCTTTACAAAATCGACACTGTACCAAACGCTAATGTTCGGCCCAACGTCGCTATGTCAAAGCGTCATTGTGCCAAATTTCTGCATTTGGCATAATGACGCTTGGCACAATGTCACGGCACCTCTTTGGTTCCATGGCCCGGCTTGGCTTAAAGCTGAGAAATTTAAAACTTTTGACAGCTGTAACGCTCCAACATCTGTTGTTTCATCGCTATTGCTTGGGACTGTTTCCGGACGATCAAAACTTGAACCTGTTTTGTGCTTTGAAGACTTCAGTAACTGGAATCGCTTGCTACGCGTCACTTGCTTCACATATCGCTTTTCACACTGTCTCAAAACTGAAAAGAAGTGGACATCCTTGCAGTTGTCTGCAGATGAGCTCATAACAGCAGAAACTTATTGGATCAGGTACATACAGTTCAATGAATTACTAACGAAATTGATTTATTACAGAAATCGAAACCTGTACCTGGGTCATCTGACATTGCCCAACTTTTTTCCATTTCTGGACGACGAAGGCTTGATGCGTTTAGGTGGACGGTTTCAGTCTTTGCAAGAGTCAGCCGACTTTAAGCACCCTATCATACTGCCAACCAAGTCCCATGTCACAGATCTAATTGTTATTGACTGCCATCAACGATCTCTTCGTAGCGGGGTCAATACTGTTCTGGCACAATTGCGGACTCGTTTTTGGATTAAAAAGGGCAAAAAACTATTCGCCAAACCAGCCTCACAACCATTTGGTCCTCTGCCCATAGAAAGACTTACATTGTCAAGACCATTTGATACTGTTGGTATTGATTTTGCGGGTCCTGTTTATGTATTCGACAGCGTGGCTGGTGATATGAGCAAAACGTATCTTATGGTGTTTACATGTGCTGCTGTACGCGCTGTACATTTGGAACTTACAACAACAATATCAACCGAAAACTGTTTGATTGGTCTTTGTCGTTTTATTGTTAGAAGAAGCAAACCATCGGTCATTTATTCAGATCCCAATCCTCCCACCGAGCTGCTTTGGAACTCAACCATTTTACTTTTGATGATGAAGCCTTTCGTGATTTTGTTGCAAACGACGTATTAGATGGAAATTTATAGTTGAACGTGCCCCATGGTGGGGTGGATTTTGGGAGCGTTTAATACGAACTATTAAAAACGTCCTTAAAGTTGTAATAGGAAAAGCGAAGCTTAATTTCGAGCATTTAAGAACTCTCATCGTGGAAGCAAAAGGAATTGTCAACGTTCGCCCCCTTACTTATTACCAATTTACTTTTGATGATGAAGCCTTTCGTTATTTTGTTGCAAAAGACGTATTAGATGGAAATTTATAGTTGAACGTGCCCCATGGTGGGGTGGATTTTGGGAGCGTTTAATACGAACTATTAAGAACGTCCTTAAAGTTGTAATAGGAAAAGCGAAGCTTAATTTCGAGCAATTAAGAACTCTCATCGTGGAAGCAGAAGGAATTGTCAACGTTCGCCCCCTTACTTATATAAGCAATAAACCATTTGAGGCTGCTCCTTTGACCCCTGGTGATTTTTTGGCGAATAAAGGCAATTTCTTTAACCTAAGTGAATCCGTTCCTGAGTCGAATAACATCCAGATTCTCTGGAAGCAAAGAATGCGACATGTAAATGCTTTGTGGAAACGATGGCGCCTAGAATATATGCAACTACTTCGCTCGTTTTATCATGGAAAACATGCTTCAACAAACCCATTAAAAAAAAAAATGACGTCGTGCTTGATTTCGATTCTGGAAAACCACGAATCCACTGGAGAATGGCAATTAATGAAAATGCGTTTACTGGTCCTGATGGTAAGGTTAAAGAGCATGTGAAATACGGTATTCAGATGGAGCTAAAACAAGGAGACCTATTCAGTTGCTATACTTATTGGAGATCGATTCTGTTCCCTCGGTCGGAGGATGTTAAAAAAAAGCTTTTAAGATGAAATACTATTTGTCTCTTTCTTCTATTACATAACACATTACCTATATATACCTGAAACTATGTATAAAAGGGATATGATTTTCTCCAGACGCCTCAGTTGGCAATGTAAATCTTTTACGAATTGAACTAATAAATCTTATATTTCTTTATTATAAGCTCGACTTTTGCTCTATTCTCGATACTTTAAGTTTTTCAGTCGGGGTTCGTATAATTTTTCTAAAATCAGCAATATAGACTGGTAGGTAGTCCTAGCTCTAAAATCAAATAATACCATGAGAACTAAAATTTGAAACAAACACACTTACAAACCTTTTCTTTTAATTGTTTTCTCGTTGCTCCGGTGACATCTACAACAAGAGCTCATTTGCTATTTTCTTATAAATAACATTTGACCATCCCATCCGGATGCTGGACAATACTTTTGTCCTCTATTTTTTGAGGTCGAAATTACAAGGAATGGGCGCGTTCGAGAACCTATCGGATAGCCTATCTCGGATAGCCGTATCTTGGATATCTTTTCGAACGATATAGATATCTTTTCCAGATTGCTGCAGACAACAGCTGTGAAATATTAAAATTCGACTTTTGAAAACAGAAAAACATTCAAAATATCATTGTTAGAGGATAATAACTTAGTTTTTTCGATTTCCCATACGTTTTAAAAGACTCTTATGCTAAAATAAATGCACACCAAAACAAAAAATCAACATGAAAAGAAATAAAAATAAATTTTCTATATGTTTGTATCAGCTGTTCGCTAAGGTATCTGAGGTATACCGAAAATTCACAGATAGCTTTGGTTTCTCTATTTGACAGAAATGGTTTGCATCTTTGCTAAATGTTTAACACGTAAACAACAACAACAAGCTATCCGGATACCATTCTCGAACGCAGCCAATAACTCGGATGGTGAATATTGCATACTTGCAATAGGTGTCGAATTGTACTCCAAAATTCGGTTTTGGAATTGATCAACGTCTGCGTTTTCGATACATCGTTTTAGAATATTCTTAGATATAGCTACACCCTTTTCTGCAAGCCCATTACTTTGAGCGTATCGAGGACTTAAAAGTTTCAAGACTATGTTGCATTCTTTTGCCAATGATTCAAATTCGTATGAATTGAAAATACTGTTGTCACATTTCAAAATTGTTGGGTAACCAATGATATTGAATATACCTTAGATTACTTCATAATGTAACGTGCGCTTAGTTCGAATAATAAAACTTAAATTTTCAATTTATTTCAACCACTTTTATTCAGTATCTATACTTTATTCGATCTCAACTCGACTTTTGGACTATCACTTGTAGACAATTTACTCTTCACTTTATCACTCTATAATCAAAACTGCCCTCTGGTTGCCTCGGGCGGGCTATTAATATCGAATGACATTTCATTTAGAACTCTCCAGCAATTTCCACATTGTCTCCACTCTCCACTATTTTGGCTGTCAAACATTTTCTCTCCTAGAATATTTCTACACTTACACTAGTGTTGCCGCTTGTGTTTTCGGTTGAACGTTTTCGATTAGGAAATTGGTATTAAATATTGGGTTCACGTTACACTGCCCCCTCCTTAAGATTGTTCGTCCCGAATGATTCCATCTGCAGCCTCGCCACTATATCGATGCAGCCGGTCACAATGAACTACTTTTAACTTGCCTCTTAGTCCTCTTTGGATGCGGTAAACCACGTCGTTAATCCTCGTGACAACAGTATAAGGACCTTCCCAGTTTTGCTGAAGTTTCGGTGACAATCCCTTTTGACGATGAGGATTATAAAGCCACACACGATCTCCTGCTTGGAATCCTGACGTTGTCGCTTTTGTGTCGTACCGTGTCTTCATCCGGTCGCTGTAGGTTTTCATCCGTTCCCATGTTCTTTTATGGATGTCAGCGAGCCTCTCCTTGAGGTCGTCCACATACTCGTTCGTGTCCTGTGGCTCCTCTGTGGGGCATCCAAATTTAAGTTCACTGGGCAGGCGCATGGTTCTCCCGAACAGGATGTCAGATGGTGTTTGTCCTGTCGAGCTATGTACTGCACTTCTATAGGCCATCAGGAATAGCGGTACGTGCCTATCCCAGTCTCTTTGGTAGTCGCCTACGACCTTGGTGAGGTGTTCTTTCAAGGTCCGGTTGAATCTTTCAACCATCCCATCAGATTGTGGATGAAGCGGTGTGGTTCTCGTTTTCTAAATGCCAAGTAGTTCGCACACTCCTTGGAAGATGTTTGACTCAAAGTTCCTCCCTTGGTCGGAATGGAGTTCCATAGGCACGCCAAACCTACTCACCCAGTTAAATACAATCTGGTCGACCACCGTTTTGGCCTCTTGATTTGGGATGGCATACGCCTCAGGCCACTTGCTAAAAAGTCCATTACAACCAGAATGTACTTGTTTCCAGCGTTGGTCTCTGGAAAAGGCCCAGCCACATCTACTGCAATCCTCTCAAAAGGCAATCCAACGTTGTACTGATGCATTTTACCTTGAATCTTTCTACGCGGTCCTTTGGTTGCAGCACACTTGTCACATGTTCGGCACCACTTCTCCACGTCATCTCTAGCATGTAACCAGTAGAACCGATGTCGCACCTTCTCCAGTGTTTTGTTTACTCCCAGGTGGCCTCCAGAAGGTCCGTCGTGCATCTCCCGAAGAACTTCACTGACTTTCGATTGCGGTACGATCAGCTGCATCAAATATGACTTACCGTCAGTGGATTCCCATCTTCGCCTGAGGACACCTTCTTGCACATATAGTGAGTCCCACTGTGCCCAATAGGCTTTGAGAACTGGACTCCTGTCAGAAATGTCTCCATATTCAGGTTTCTCTTCATTTTCTTTCCATGCGAGAATGGGTTCGATATCTGGATCCTCCTGTTGAGCAGTCCTCACTTCCTCATTGCTCCATCCGCATATTGGGTCAGCTCTTAGTCGCTGAGCGGTAATATTTTCTTTTTCTTCTTGCCGCCTACAATGCTTACAATCCACTTTGCAAGGTCTTCGGGATAATGCGTCAGCGTTTGAGTGCAACTTTCCTCTGCGGTGTTTAATCTGGTAATCATAAGTCTGCAGTCTTTCTATCCACCTTGCGACTTGACCTTCTGGATTTTTGAAGTTCAACAGCCAGTTCAGAGCACCATGGTCTGTCCGCAGAAGGAATTTCTGCCCATAGATGTACTTATGGAAGTGCTTTGTTGCCAAGATAAGAGCTAGCAGTTCCCTTCTGGTCACGCAGTAATTTCTTTCGGGCTTCGAGAGGACCATGCTGTAATATGCCACCACTTTCTCTTCGCCATCATGCACTTGGAATAGTACCGCCCCGATTCCCACGTTGCTTGCATCCGCGTCGATGATGAGTGTTTTGCCAGGTGTTGGATGAACCAGCACTGGAGCGTTACAGAGGCGGTATTTGAGTTCCTGGTTTGTGTTATGAAAGTTAAAAATTCGCGCGAATTTTTAATTTTCAGAATACAAACCCATACTCCCCTTGCCAAATTTTATCCCGCTAAGCCTTAAGCTTCCTTTTCTGTACTTAAGGCGGCCGCGGGTGCAGTTTTTTTCTTAAGTTCATCACTTGAACTAAGTAAGAACACATCTTTTACACACACAGGCGAATTTCTTACTATTAATTTATCTTATGGTCAAAAACAAAGCTTTTGAATACATCAGACCTTCATACTATGAATGATAAGCGTGGGAGTTTCTTAGATGTCATTAAGCCAATCATCTCTTTAGTCATGCCGCAAAGGATTGTAAACACGTATGACAATGATGATGCAAATTTCTACATTTGGCGCAATGTCGCTAGCTAATTTGGCCCTTTGGCACTTCTACAAAGCGTCATTATACTAAACCCTAATGTTTGGCCCAATGTCACTTTGCAAAAGCGTCATTGTGCGGATCTCAGAAACACGACTTTGAACATAAGGTTTCCAGCGGTCTTTTTCTCCCTGTATCCAACTAAGTGCAATTTTGGAGTCACTCCACATGTTAGCTCGTTCAATATAATATATATGATAATCTATCTCGCTGGTGTGTGTTAAACCGCTTAAATCTTAACGCCAAGAATTGTTTTGGGATTTCTCTCTCGAGAAAGATTCATATGCAAGAGTTTTCATATTATCTTGACTGCAACCCTCTTCAGAGAACTGAAAAATTTAAGGATTTAGGCGTACTTTTTGACTCCAAATTCACTTTTACACCACATATAGAAGCTATTGTATCAAAAGCTAACTCAATGTTAGGATTCATCAAAAGAAATTCAACAGACTTTACTAACCCCTACACCCTTGTGTCTCTTTATACCTCACTTGTAAGACCAAACCTAGAGTATGCAGACATCATCTGGAACCCTCACCAACAATATCTTTCCGATCGGATTCAGAAAGTTCAGAATAGGTTTACGAAGTATGCATTTTACAAAATGCGATGGTACTTTCATCCAAATTCCACAGCTAGGCAGAGTCTTCTAGGTTTGCAGTTGCTCAAATGACATAGAACTAGTCATGACATAGTTTTTGTGCGAGACATTTTATGTTATCATATAAAGTGTCCTTCCTTGTTGTCCTTAATTTGTATTTATGCTCCAGAGAGGCCGTTGAGGGATAGAAATCTTCTTTTTCAATCAAGGCACAGGACTAATTATGGCATGAGTGAACCAATTTCAAGATCAATTAGAGAATTTAATGAAATTTGTGGTCACATTGATTTAGCCTTCTCTAGAGATAAATTTCGAAATAAATTGTACTACTTATTTTTAAGAAATTGAAACCTATTTTGTAATAATGTGTAATCTGTTGAGCTCATTGCTCGTAGGTGAAATAATTAAATAAATAAATAAATAAATAAATTAATATGGATTTTAAGTGATTTTCTAAGGTAGCAACACAAACGGGATGCTATCAAGGCTGCGGTAAGTTCAAATTTGCGCAACGTAAGCTCCTTGGTTCCATCTTCTTTCAGCAGAGCGACTCTGCTTTTAGCACACAAAAAACATACGCTGCACTCGTTTTTGAGATTGATGTTCTTTAGATAAGCAACCGTACCGTAAGCTTTCATCCTGCAAATATATGAAGGTGCACTTTATTTATAGAGGCGAACGCAGTAATAGACCGAGGTAAAGTGATATCCTTTAGTTGCAACAGATTTTTTACACACTCGTTCCATTCAGCCAACAGGTCAGACGGTATACTTTCATCCCAAGACCCTTTCCTTCTCCATACATCTTGAAATAGAATTTTTACTTTGACAACGGTAGGTCCAAGCATTCCTAAAGGGTCATAGATTCTGGCTATGGTTTGAAGCACGACGCGTTTTGTGGCTTTTGCTAGGTTGGATGTAAGCAAACTTTCCACTGCTGCTAAAGGCACAGCTATTTCATCGCTGAAGACGAAGTCTTTAAACCTTTTGCACGGGTGGCACATCAACGGAGCCATATTTACCACGCACTAAAGAATTATTCGAGTTCCATTTTCTCAAATTCATACTAGCGTTTCTCATAATTTGGGAAGCTTCTTTGCAAATGGTAAGTGCATCATCCTCGGTATCTACACTTATCACCAAATCGTCCATGTAGAACCCGCCTTCCAGCAAATCGCACGTGGATTGAAAATGAGGCTTTTCTTCGGAAAGATGGTGACGCAGAGAAGCTGTTAGTAGAAATGGGCTACAGTTTAGCCCAAAGGTCACCCTTGTCATTCTCAGTTCTTCGAGTTTTGGTATCATGTTTGATGACCCTTGAGATGACAACCAGAGAAAACGGTCGCTGTCTCGATCCTACTCGCTTAACATGATTTGCAGAAAAGCTTTTTCTACATCAGCAACTATTCCAATTCGCCTTAGTCTAAAATTAAGCAGAATTTTCAGGACGTCGCGTCGGGTAGCAGATTCGCTCCTACATGGAGCATGTCGTTCAAAGACGGGTTATCATCTGAGCGAACAGAGGCATCAAATACATTACGCATCTTTGTTGTGATGCTTTCCTCTTTATAGACAGGTCGATGAGGAAGTTAAAACACTCGTTTTGGAGCATGCAAACTGCTAGCTGGAACTGGTTCAGCAACGCCCTCAGCAACCATCTGTCGAATTGCAGTCTCATATTCTTCGAAGCGCTCTGGGTACCGCGACAAACGATTGGACAGTAGAGAAGTCGTTTAATAGCTGATTTCTGTTGTTCTCGGGACACACTTGTATATCTTTCCAGCTTGTAGCTGTGTAACGTGAACCTTTTCGTCTGATGCACGAGGAGATGAGATCATTCGCTTGTTGTTGGTTTTCGGCATCTTCACTTCGTATACCAATGGATTCTAGTGACCAGAACGCAGTAATGTCACAGTCTCTCAAAGCAGGGAGTGTCAAACTTGTGCTTGAAAAAGAAGATAAACACACATTAATATCTGAATCAACATTCTTACCAGATGAGTTATGTGGGCCTTGGATCGTCCATCCGAATATGGTCTATATTGCTCGCAAAAAGTTTGAAATGTGCCTTTGTTTTCCGATTACTACGGCCCAGTAAAAGTTTGAACCAATCAGTGCACTTAAACCTTCTTCTGATTCCATATAATTATACTGTGTGTCGGCCAACTGAATTCCTTGAAATGAGGGACATGAAGTTTCAGGCGCTGGAAGAACGTCTACACAAATTTCGGGGACCACTATTGCCTCTATGTAAACGCTTTTGTTGTTGAACTGACTAAGAATCGCCACTCGCACTTTGTCAAGGACTTGAAATGGACACTGCACTTTGCTTCCAAATGGTATGACGGAGATTCTCACTTTTCCAACAGGAATTAAGTTTAGTTTTTGAGCGAGACTCTCACGAATATATGAATGTTGACTGCCGCCATCTATAATTAGTCGTATAAGAATATTTTTGTTTTTGTTAGAGGCTGCGGCGATGCCTCGAGCTGTTTTCAGAAGAACATTTAAATTTTCAAATACAGAATTGGCACACAAAATGGCGTTTTGACAATCGGACATTTGATTTTCAGCATTTGATTTTGACACTACAGGCGCCGCGAGTACTTTTGTTTTGGCGAATGAGGGATCACACATCGACGTTAAATGTTTTCCTTTACATTTGTGTCAAGAAATCCACCGCCAGCTTTTGCAATTTCTGGCTGAATGTCCGGCTTTTGTACAGCGAAAACAACGATTATTTTTACGGAGTAGATCTTTTTTTTCTGTAATGGATTTATTGCTATCACAGTCTTTTGTACAATGACTCTTTGAAGTGCAGAAGAAGCATTGGTCTTTTTCGTTTACTTACTTACTTAGGTAGGCATTACAGTTCGGGGTGAACCTGGGCCTCAACCAACATCCTTCGATTTCGGGCGAGCTCTCTCCAGTTTCGCACTCCAAGTCGGTTGAGGTCTTCATCCACTTGATTGCGCCACCTAAGACGAGGTCTTCCCCTTCTGCGATTTCCCTGCAATGTGCTTTCGAACACCCGACGAGCCGGAGCGTTTGGGTCCATCCGCCCTACATGACCCAACCATCGTATACTCGCGATGCGTACTCTTCTGGCTATGCCCATGTCGCGGTACAACTCATACAGCTCGTTGTTGTATGTTCTTTTCCGCACATTGTCTTCACATACGGGACCAAAGATCATTCGGAGAATTTTTCTTTCGAAACGACCAAGGGTTTTCTCATCCGCTTTCGATAAGGTCCATGCTTCTGCGCCGTAAAGCAGGACTGGGATGATTAAGGTCCTATATAAGGTTACCTTGGTTTTTCTGGAGAGGGTTTTGTTTCTCAATTGCCTTCTTAACCCAAAGAAGCAACGGCTGGCAAGATTTATTCTCCGTTTGATCTCCGCACTGATGTTGTTGTCCGTGTCTACAGCGGATTCTAGGTAGACGAAATCCTGTACTACCTCGAAGTTATGTCTGTCTATTGTGACGTATTGTCCAATTCGTCGATGTTCTGTGTCCCTGTTTGATGACAGCATATACTTCGTTTTGCCCTCATAAACCATCAAACCCATTTTTGCCACTTCTGTTTCAATACTCGCAAAAGCACCTATGACATCACGCTTTTTTCTTCCCATTACGTCAATATCGTCTGCATGGGCGAGTAATTGTACAGACTTTTGAAAGATTGTTCCTCTGGTGTTGACGTTTGAGTTTCTTACAATTTGTTCAAGTATGATGTTGAAGAAATCGCATGACAGTTTGTCGCTTTGTCTAAAACCTTTTTCGACATCAAAGAACTCAGTGAGTTCTTTACTGACCTTGACGGAGCAGCGTGAATTCTCCAAAGTCATCCTGCATAGTCGTACGAGTTTTGCAGGGATGCCGAAACTAGACATGGCTCTGTACAGCTCTGTAGATACTGTCATACGCGGCCTTGAAATCGATAAAGAGATGGTGAATATCGATATTATGTTCTCGAGTTTTTTCCAAGATCTGCCGTAACATTGATAAGGACCTATCAAGTTGTTGACAAGGGGTTTCAGACGTTCACATATTACAGCAGACAAGATCTTTTAAGCGACGTTTAGGAGGCTTATCCCTCTATAATTGGCGCAATTGTGAGGGTCTCCTTTCTTTAGGATCGGGCATACGATACTGAGGTTCCATTCATCGGGCATGCTTTCTTCCGACCATATCATGCAGATCAGCTGGTGCATGCTCCTTTCCAACTGATCTCCAGCTGCCTTGAAAAGTTCGGCATCAAGGCCATCTGCACCTGCAGTCATATTTGATTTAAGTTTGCATATAGCAAGCTTAACTTCTTCTAGGTCGGGAGGACGGCATTCTTGATCATCGTCCAAGCTGAATGGGGCGATCTGCCTGACAGCGGAATTTGTGTCCTCATTGCCGTTAAGCAGTCTGCAGAAATGATCTTTCCAGATCCTCAGTAGCGACTGCGACTCTATAACTATGTTTCCCTGCTGGTCTTTACAGGCTTGAGTTCGGGATTTGCCACCCTGGCAGGATCTTTTTACCTTTTGGTAAAACTTCCGAATCTCGTTCCTGTCATGGCATCTCTCTATTTCCGCAAACGAGCGCTTCTCATGCTGCTTCTTTTTCTTTTTGAGAAGTCGGTGTTCTTCCCTTCTTCTCTCCTTGTAAATCTCGTTATACTGATCGTAAGCAGCCCTCGTTCGTGTTTGCATAAGCATTTGTCGTGCTCTTTGCTTGGCTGCATTTGCCTGCCTGCATTCTTCATCGAACCATGGGTTTCGTTTTGGTGGCCGAGTGAAACCCAGAACCTCAGAAGCAGCGGTTCTGATGGCTTCTTGGCATTGCTGCCACTGGTTTTCAATGTTTAATGCTGGTGGCATGGGATTCAAAGATAATTTAAGGGACACTCGATTGGAAAAGGCATTGGATATCTCTTGCGATTGTAGCTTTCCGACGTCATATCTCTTCACAGCGTTAGTTCGTGCTGGTCGTGAACAAGATATTCTCATTCGTACCTTGGCTACAACAAGGTAGTGGTCCAAGTCAAAGTTGGCCCCTCGGAAAGTTCGGACATCTAGCACACTGGAAGAGTGCCTTGCGTCGATCGCAACATGGTGAATTTTCGTTTAGTGATATTAAACTCGTTGCTGTCCCTGTTGTGGAAGATGAAGCTTTTGCATTTGTTGCGACAGAGACAACACGACTTCTTTCTAGTGATTCGACTTCCCGCTTCAGAAATCGCATAATACCTAGTACCTTTTTATCGCCAATTTTTGAAAGAGTCGAGCTACTTGTTTCCAGTTGTTCCATATCGTCTTTCTCTTAATGAAAATCATTGTCTCTTTCGGTAGTGCGGTGGTAGTCGATTCGGAGCTCAACAGCGGAGTAAAATGGATTTGAGCATGACGAAGTATTGGTGTGTTGGCACTTGTAAAGCTGTTAGAGTGCGACTGCATGCTGTAATTGAATTGTATAGATGACGTAGTCCAGTAACATCAGTTGGAGAATTTACCGGTCGAAGGGCAATTAGTTATTACATATGTTTGTCTACTAGGCGCTCGGTATCGCCGAACTGTTCTATCAAAAGGGATATAGCCGCATCATAGCACATTTCCGTTGCAGAAAAACCTTCGATCAACTTCTTTGCATTACGCACTAACACACTTTCAAGATAACTGAACTTGTCAGAAGATGTCAAACCGATATTTTCGTGAATTTTCGTACGGAACTGGTCCCAAAACGCAACCATTCTTGAAAATCTCCATCGAACTTTTTTAACGCCAGCACCGGCAGCTTCATGGGTCTATGCGCTGTACTAGATGTCTCGTTTAGGTTTACTGTTCTGGGTGTCTGCTTCTTCTTAAGTTTAGCTACGCGCGAATAAAGCTTCGCAAGTGTTCCTATGGCAGAGTCTTGGTACTCTGCAACCTTTTCGCATTCTCTATCCAGGTCCTCGTCTTTGATGAGGTTTTTACATCTAACCTCCTGATTGGAGACCAAAAGACTCTCGTTGGCTGCCGCTGAATATCCGAACTCAGTTCTTCTTCGATGTCATCGAAATTCTCCCCATCTTTTATTTGGGACTCCGCAGAAGCTAAATATTCAGTGGCAAGCATTACAATTTTTGTCCCTTGTCCTCTGTAGGCGGAACGAGCAGAGGTCTCCATCTTATGAAGCGTTTAGAAAGAACACGATTATATTTTCGGGATTAAATACGTTAAATATATTTCTTTTCTCTGTACGTCTTTCGCTCCCGGGTTTTGGCACCATGTAGAAAAACTATACGAACCCCGACTGAAAAACTTGAAGTATCGAGAATAGAGCAAAAGTCCGAGCTTATAATAAAGAAATATGTGTTATTAGTCTTGCTTAATTTAGCTCTGTCGAAAATTTCATTTCATTTCAGTATTTCTATTGATTTTAATATCATTGTGAATAGTTTTAGTATTTGAAGTGTTTAAAATCAATTAAATCAATTAAAATTGTTTGTTTCCTGCATTTTTGTAGTGAATTAGTTTTATTTGTTTGTCGCTCTGCATTCATTGTGTTTGGTGAGAAACAGATTTTTTTTTCTTATTTTTCTGTTCCGTTTGAGTGTGTTTTGAGTGATTTCAATAAACTTTCTCTTCTCTTTCTATTATATTGTAAATCTTAACTATCATCTTTGTCTAAATTAAGTATATTCCAATTTAATTTTGTATATCAAAAGTAAAAACTTTCTGTAAATTATCTGCTTGGTGGTGCGATCGTCTAGCAGACCAGCATTTTTAGTACAATTCAACTCCCGGGACACAAGTGCAAATCCCATTGGGGTCACTTTTTTTTTTTTTTTTTGTTAATAATTATCATTTTGATTTCACCTTATTTTTATTGCACTTGCAAATTAATTTAATTTTTTAATTACATTTTTAACGTGGCTTGTGCAGCGGGAAAATGCATCGAAAACGCCAGTGCGCCTCTCTTTGAATGCTATGGGCCTTGCGGGAATGTCTTCCATTCCAAGTGTATCGGCTCAAGCAATGCATTTTTGGATAAAATAAGTGCGTCAAAGATTGCTTGTTGGTATTGCTCAGAATGCAAAAAGATATCCGTGTACCTACTGGCTATTAAAATGTCCAATTTTAAACTAGACATTTTGAAGCTGTCGAAAGGCTTTGAGGAACTTCTTAAGGTTTTCAATGACAGTGTTTCTAACCTTGCTTCATTTTCATCTCCTTATAGTTCCGTTGATACTTCAACCTCAACTGATGATTTGGGGCCATTAATCATTGAGAAACCCCAATTGTTAGTAGACCTTCAATCGCAACCGACTTCCTTAGCTACCAGCTCGGCCATAGCATTATCCAAAAACTCAAAAAAAATCGCGATGGTGCAGTAGCTAATCAAGTTTCTAGTCCTCCTCCAAAGCGCAAAACACTGAGGAGCAATACGAACAAAGATCAACTGAACAGTTTACTCGTTCTTCCTGAGTCCAATGCGTTCTGTTAAAGAAATGCCGTTCCGTAATAATGTTCCCACTTCAATATCTCTTTCAGCTTTCAATCAAAACAGGGGTTTTTCCTAGTCTTTGGAAAAAGTCCTTTATCACTCCGGTTTTTAAAAAGGGTGATAAGATAGAAATAAAAAACTACAGGCCTATATCCAAGCTATCTTGCATCCCCAAACTCTTTGAACAGGTTGTTTGCGACAGCCTCTCATTCTTTACAAGAAATATTATTTGCAGACAGCAGCATGGCTTTATGCAGAAAAGATCTACGGTAACAAACCTTCTTTCTTTTCTTCACATATGTTCTAATGCCCTTGAAAATGGGTATGAGCTCGACTGTATTTACACTGATTTTTCCAAAGCATTCGATCAACTCTCTCATGATGTAATATTATATAAGCTCAAAGCTTTTGGATTTCCAAAAATATTTATTGCATGGATTTGCTCTTATCTCGAAAATAGAACGTACCAAGTAAAATTTCGTAACAGCTTTTCGAGTCCCTTCAATGCTCTGTCGGGTGTACCCCAAGGCAGTCACCTTGGGCCTTTGCTTTTCATTATCGCAATCAATGACGTTGTTTCAGGCATTTCGTATAGTGAAATTCTGATTTTCGCAGATGATATGAAAATTTTTAAATCCATTCAAAATACTACTGATCGCGTACTTCTTCAAAAAGATATCGATTGCTTTGGAACATGGTGTGAAAAGAATGGTCTTAGTCTTAACCCTTCGAAGTGCCAAACTATGACTTTCTCGAAAAAACGTGAACCCAGTAGAGCTATGTATTTAATGTCTGGTCATTCATTGTGTAATGTCTCAAGTTTTCGTGACTTAGGTGTTTACTTCAATATTAACCTTGAATTTAGTGAGCACATAAATTCAATTGTTAGGAAAGCAAATTCTATGCTGGGTTTCATAAAGAGGTGGTCAAAAGAATTTGATGATCCTTATGTAACACTATCTTTGTATAACTGCTACGTTCGCCCTCATCTCGAGTACGCCTCACAATTTTGGTCTCCCTTATATGAAATTCATAAACATCGTATTGAGGCAGTACAACACAAATTTATACGTTTTGCTCTGAAGGGTCTTCCTTGGGAAGATCCATTCAATCTACCTCCTTATGAACATCGAATTCAACTTTTGCAATTGCAAACCCTTAGTCAAAGACGTATCAACAATGACCTAATATTTTTCCATCAGCTTATGACTGGCTTTATTGATGCTCCCTACTTGCTCTCGTCCATAAGTTTTAACTACCGCGGAGGATCTCACCACTTGCGTAATTTAGAGTTGATTCATATCCACCATCATAGAACCAACTACGGCATGCATGAGCCGCTATCGCGCATGAGTAGATTATATAATTCTAATTCCCTACTTATAGATTTCAATGTTAATAAAAATTGTCTAAAACAAAAATTTAAAACCAGTGCTCCACATGCATGATTTTTGTTCAATGTTTCTTAGTTTGTAGCTTATGTTTTATTTTATTTCTAGTAGTTTATTTAATTATTATTGTAATTCATGTTAGGTGTTCCATATTGTATGTCACTATCTGTATTTTTTTTATTTTTTTTTTTATATATATAATATATTTTCTATACGTTCTCTTTGTGCTGGT
This sequence comes from Melanostoma mellinum, assembly GCA_914767635.1. NCBI lineage: Eukaryota > Metazoa > Arthropoda > Insecta > Diptera > Syrphidae > Melanostoma > Melanostoma mellinum. The sequence goes on from OU612058.1 coordinate 109,281,099, forward strand.
GTTGGTGTTTACTAATCTCTAACACTTGCATTTATGATGAAGAGCGTAGATAAGTACGTACAAATGAGTTTGCTCTAAACTCTGTGCGACTTAGTCTCTGAGATGCAAAAAAAAAAAAAAATATAAGATTTATTAGTTCAATTCGTTAAAGATTTACATTGCCAACTGAGGCGTCTGGAGAAAATGATATTCCTTTTATACATAGTTTCAGGTATATGTAGGTAATGTGTTATGTAATAGAAGAAAGAGACAAATATTATTTCATCTTAAAAGCTTTTTTTTTAAATGCTCATTTTCTGAATTTACCATAAGCCGAGGGGAAGATCCATGGCTGGTTTTGCAGATATTGCAAAAACAATGTACCTCAAGCATTTCTAGATGAAGTAGAGTTATGTTTAAAGGCAACAATTGTCGTTGTAAAAGAAATCAAATCAGGTGGCCCAAATCTTTTACTAGCCATTTCTACTTTATACTTAAACGCAACGATCTCGCCGGAGCGACAACCAACAGTGAATTTAGGAGCATATTATAGGTCAATCCAGGCTTTTAGAAATTTTACAACGACACAACATGGTCAACTATCAAGTGCCCAAAATTTGGGCCCCAAATACTATCAGTCGGACTGGTAATGGGCAAAATTCGTCAATTTACTAACACTGCGCATGCAACAAGAATTCTAGAAGCTTACTATAGCTTCGCCAGAGATAATGTTTTCCCTGTTTTATCCAGGTTGGTATTAGCTGATGTTAAGGCAGACTACGTAGAGAAAAGCAGCTATGTCTTGGGTGGGTGGACATGGTTTGAACCAATATCAAATTGACACAGGCCAAAAGCAATTTGGTGGTAGACAATGTAAGCAGTGTGGGCTAGTTCATACTCTACATTAGCCAGAGGAAGAGAAGCTGCACAAAGAGTAACATGTGTCGTTGCATGTACTGAAGTTCAAGTCATGGATCGATGAAGATATTGTACATGTCTATCCCCAACATGCCGACTATGTGGCCTTTTTCGTTGTTCGTCAGAATCCAATCGCAGGTGTATGCCTAGTGGAACCACTTCGTTATGTTTTAGTTAATGGCGTAGATTGCTGCACCGAGGAGTCATATGAAATGAAATGTGGCATGTCGGGTTTCACGTCTTCACAGACGATTCCACATATCTTCTTTTGTAACATTTATTAACTTATTATATTTAGTCTGTAAAAGTAAAATTAATAGTTTCATATTCAAATTTTGCATTAGCTATTTATTAGATAGATAGATTATGTAAGGTTGGTTACGCAGCTTACGCAGTTCTGAGGACTGCGGGGTCTGGCTATAAGCTATTGTGCCAACCTATGGGAAGTTTTAGAGCAGTGAATTGTTAGAGAAGCTAATGACCCTCCATGCGTGGATTAAGTACATATTAGCTTTCTAAGAGAATAAAGTGCTGGTCATTCTTTAATAATGTGCAGAGATTTTTCCTGTTCTTGGGTATTCACTAAACTTTTCCGTAACAAATGAGGATTCTTTACGAAAAACTCGGCGGGCTTACCAATTCCTCATGAAAGGTTATACTCGTTAAAAAACAATCGGATTGTTTTTGGAATTCGAGTCTCAAACTCCCACGCAACAGGCAGGCATGATAGCCATATGCCGTGGAAGCCACTGTTCTCCGGCTAAGATAGAAAGCGCTTTTCATAGTAGTGTGTATTACTCCTGAAGCACTTGCCAAATCCTCGCGAAATGAGTATTAAAAAATCAAAGCTGGCTATTTTTAAAAGTACACAATTGTAGTCAACCATAGCCGCATTGCATTGTTTTTTTTTTTTTTTTTTTGAATTTGTGAAGCTGTTATTGATAATGTCGTCTAACGAAAAAAAGGATGTATTAAAATATTTTGATTCTTATTTCACTTCTTTCTCCTTTAAAAATAGAGCACGCAGAACTTGGACAAGGGTGGTGATTTCACTGTTGTTAAAGTGCTATTTAGCTCGCAAAGATGAATTTCAGCATAGCCGAAAAAACATGCTTTTACTCATGCTTTGGAAGATATGGTGTTTCAGGGCCTCGGGGTAAAAATGTCTTGTTTGCTAAAAGTTATAAGTAACTTATGAAAACTTGTTTTTTCAGGATCAAAGCATGACAGTCAGTGCTGTAGAGGGGGAAATAAAGACGCTTTTAAGCGCATATAAGAATGCAAAAGACAACCAAAGTCAAACTGGTGCATCTCCGACAATCATTCCATATATGGACGAATTGGAAGAAATTTTTGGTGATAGGCCAATCATTTCAAACAACCACACCATCCATCTCGGAGGATACCCAGTTTCTCCTCTAGTCACCCAATGTGAGGTTAAATATTTGGTTTTTGAAACTCAACCAGAAGCGGATATGAGTGTACTGGCATCGGAAGAGCCGATGGTCGCGGAATGGCTGTTGCCTCTGTCATCTAATCAAGATGTGCTATTGCCATCATCATCATCATCATCATCATAATTATCATCATCACGAAGAATGGTAAGAAGAAAAAAAAGTAAAATATGCGGAGGAAAAAAAGAACTATTTGAATAAAAAACTTAAGCATAAGTCTGAATTCCTCACCGCAGTTCAAGAAGGCTGTGAAGAAAGATGGAGACAGGAGCTGATTATTTTAAAGACCTCGGAAGAGAAAAAAATCAAACTGGTAGAAGACATTTTTAAAAAATAGTCTTAATAAAAAAAAGTTTTTTTTGCGTACATACATATTTGTCTTCTTTTATTTTGAAAGTTAAATTATATTTTGGTTTTGCAAAATTTGTGCAATATACATGCACTCGCAAACAGATTCGTTAATGCACTCAAGTCAGTCTGTTCGGTAAACTTCAGAAGCCTCCAAAATCTTCCTTTTAGTAAGCCGAAAGCGTTTTCCACCACTATTCTTGTTCCAGAATGAACTTTGTTGAATCTACGTTAAGCTTCAGTTACGGCTCTCGCACACTGAATCCGATTTATCGGCCGATATTGGATCGGAGCTGTTCAGACGACAATCTCGGACGTTCGTCTGCATACACTGCTGCCCGTCTCTGACTATAAATGACAGACATCCTGATATTGAATTTATTTCTTTACGGCTTCTGACAAGATATTTCTATTATTATACTCCTTAGAAAATTTTTCCCACAGTGGTGCCCTACTAAAAATTAAATTTATGAACTTTTCACTATCCTTTGGTTGTATTTTTGTGTACTTCTACTGGCAAACTGACGTACGACGTACGATAAATCCAAACAAGTTCGGATTTGTAGGTGATCGGATGTATTCGGACGACATCTGACGTTGTCGGTTGGAGAGGTGTATGGGCTCTCTTTATTCAACACATGTTTGGTTCGAAATTCATAGTTCGGCCGATGTCTGATTTAGTCATTGAGTTTGTATACATAGAGGAACCACGCTAGCTTGCGTTAAGACGTCGGTAGATGTCACCAAGTGAATAAAATCGGCATTTGAAATTTTTGGGGGAATGCTCTCTGTTCGGTCAGTCCGATGACCGAATTAATTCTCCAACGGAATGCTGACGATGCATTCTATTTTTCTATCCAAGCCAACAGTCACCACCGCCAGCCTCATATCATGGATAAATCGGTCGCCTCAAATATCCACATTTGAGGACCCAGCTATCAACCATAGCAACACCCACGCAAGTACAGAGAAATGTATCTGCCAATGACTTGGCACAGATACGATCGTTTGTCTGAGGGTATCTACTACTTGGTGTGGATACCCGATACACACCGCTGTCGATGATGTCATACGATGGCAGTATTTATGATGTATAAATACTGTCGCATCTATGACCTGCCGCTACTTTTCGTTTGCAGTATGATGTCTCTCCCACGGATCGTAGCCTTAGTTGCAGGGGTCGGCACATTCTTTCTGTTGTGCCGTTGGACAGCCAGTGCATGGCATTGGTATCAGCTACTGGACTCCCTAAACGTGTGGGAGTTTTGGTAAGTCAGCAGTTTGGACGCAGTGGACTGAAGGATGGTGGCTAGTGGCTGGTGGTTACTTCAGACAGTTCAATCTCTATCCTCAACCGACGTGGTCGTAAAAGGTCTTACTCTATTCTTCTCCGCGACGTGGTCGTCTCCCTGGTGTATACGTGGTATCAACCTTTGTATTGTATTGGTGCATCATATTCACTAGAATTATATTATAAGAATAAGTTGTATTGTAACCCGAAGGTGTAATAAAAATAATTATAAACAAATTTGACAGTGTGGTTCGGCATTGTGCCCTCTAAATTTGGTTCCGCTTGGGAAGGCACTTTTCTTCATTCTCCCCCTCTCGTTGTTGACTTCGGAAGTGAACTTTATTCCCGAACATTTGGTGCCTCCTGTGAGGACCTGAAAAGTGCGTGTTTTCGTTTGGACAGTTAATGTGTGTGGTAGAAGCTACCATACTCGGTTTGTGCGTGTTTGCAGTACTCATCCTCGTGCGCGTGACGTGGGTTATTTTGTGGTTCCAGTAACCAGTGCAATCAAGTGAAAGACAATTTAATTTGAGACGATAAATCAGAGAAATCATGGCTTTGAACCGACGATCGTCTCTATGTACCGCCATCAAGAGGCTCAGCTCAGCGGTCCTGACTGAGGAGGCGGAGGATTGGGATCTGGCGACGCTCCTGAGCTATCGCCAGAAGCTCACGGATTCATACGCGAGTTTCGTACAGGTACACATGGAACTCGTGTCGGGCGAGGCGACGACTGATGGTATCAAGGTCCACGATGCCTTGTACGCCATGGTGGAGACACAGGAGCAGGCCGCTCAGATCGAGATAGAGCGGCGCCTGCAACGACTCCACGCAACGCGCGAACGACGCGACAGCCACCACGGGAGCGAGCATAGCGTGGCGGGGCTGAGAGATGCGCAACATGGCACGCGCCGGAAAATCGATATGAAACTTGACCCGGTCAAGATTCCCACATTCGATGGGAAATTGGAGTCCTGGATGGCGTTCCGGGACACATTCGAGAGCTTGATCCACTTGGCGGATCTCCCGGAGCCCTACAAGCTGCAAAAACTCCGGAGTGCCATCAACGACAAGGATGTCGGGTTGGTTGGTGGCACGTATGAAGGCGGGTACGAGCAACTATGGGAGGAGCTCAAGCGCCGCTTCGACAACCCGGCAAAATTATCTGAAACGCACGCTCTGCGCATACTCCTATTGAAGGCGGAGCCAGAGGAGACCGAGGCCGCTCTCCTCCGAATCGTAGACACCGTCCGAGGAACCTACCGGGCCCTCCGGGTCTTGAAGGTGCTCGTGGAGCACTGGGACGTGATAACGTCGGCAGCTGTGCTACTGAAACTGCCGGCCGCCACAAAAAAGGCTTGGCGGTTACATCACCCATCCCGCGACTTACCAAAGATAGAAGACCTGCTCCAGTACTTGGAGGAGCGGGCCAGTAGCCTGTCGGCTCCCGCCACACGCCAGGAGCCACACCCTAGAAGAGAGGCTGTCCTACCTGCCTCAAGTCAGCAGCGCACCCGGGCAGTCCGGACATATGCGGTTACCAATACCGCAGGACGGTGCCTTTGTTGTCAAGAATCGCATTCTATCACGCAGTGTTCACGCTTTGGTTCAATGGGAATCAACAACCGCCTGACGAAGACGAGGGAGTGGAATGCCTGCTTCAACTGTCTCGGCACTGGGCACAGGGCACCGCAATGCCCATCAACACGCTCCTGTCGCCATGGCAGCGCGCGACACCACACCCTCCTCTGTCGCAGCGCTGAGTCAACTGGGACCAACCGCCGGAATGCCGATAAGAGGAGTCCGGGACGGATGAAATTATCCGATCCTGGCGCAGGTCCGTATCCGGATCCATACATCAACAAGCGATGTGGGCCTCCAGAGATCTTCGAAGAGGAAGCCGAAGACCTCGCGGATTGACTCACCAATCCGAACTCGACCGTACTCCTGGCAACGGCGCTTGTCTATGCGTACGGTCCAACAAGAGAGCGTCGCTTGGCCCGAGCTCTGTGCGATCCTGGATCGCAGGTAAGTTTTGCAACCACTAACTTAATTGACAGGCTTCACCTACAGCCAGCAGCCCTAGAAGTCGCCGTACATGGCATTGGCGCTTCTAAAAACATCATGGCCCGAGACCAAGTGACGTTGTCACTCCGGTCGACCCGAACTGACTTCCAGGTCACCCTCAAAGTGTTAGTCATTCCGACTATCACCACAACCATTCCGGAAACACACGTGGACGTGTCACAATGGACACACCTAGCTGGCCTTGCTCTGGCCGATCGTCACTACGGGACCCCCGGATCGATTGACATGTTGCTGGGAGCAGATGTCTGGGGTTCCTTAGTACAAGGTGAGGTGATACATGGGAAACCTCACGAACCACATGGACAACGCACCCAACTGGGATGGGTGGTTTTTGGACCGGCATCGCTCAAAGGACCCGCTCAAGTGGTCAACACGCTACATTGCCAACCAACTCATGCAGACTCTTCCACCAGTACTTTGGAAGACTTAGTACAGAAATTCTGGCACTTGGAAGAGGTGCCAACGGACAACTCCAGAGAAGATGAATGCAGTCGTCATTTCAAAGAGACGCATTCCCGCACATCTGACGGGAGGTACATGGTACAAATCCCATTTCGCCACGACGCCCCTGCCCTCGGGGATTCCTACCGTGCAGCACTACGCCAGTTCTACAGTCTCGAACGCCGACTGCAGAGCAACCCTGAGATACGAGAGAAATACATCGACTTCATGAGGGAGTACGAGAGTCTTGGACACATGGAACGGGTGGGTCAACATGGCGACCACCCCAATTGTTACTACATCCCACACCACGCCGTGACAGCCAAATTCCGCGTGGTGTTCAACGCCTCAGCCAAGACGACCAGTGGTGTCTCTCTTAACGACACCCAGTTGGTCGGTCCAACAATCCAGGACTCACTCATCAATGTGATCCTGCGATTCCGTCGTTACATGGTAGCATTGACAGCCGACGTCGAGAAGATGTTCCGGCAAATTCTGGTTGCCCCGGAGCATCGGGACTATCAGCGGATTCTTTGGCGTGAATCCCCTACAGCAGACCTGGCGGTCTACCAACTCACAACGATCACCTATGGCATGGCATCAAGTCCCTACACATCCGTTCGCTCTATGGTACAATGTGCAGAAGACAACTACAACATTATCCGGAATCCAGCCCGCGCGCAAGCGGCAAAGGAGACTATCGAGAAGGCCTTTTACGTGGACGACCTTCTCACCAGCTGTAACAGTGTCAAAGAAACCGTGGCCTTGGCGAAAGACGTGGACCGGGTGCTCAAGAGTGGGCATTTTACACTGCGCAAATGGAACTCTAATCGCGCAGAGGTAACAAATTTCCTAACTAACAATGTTTCTCCTTCTTCTCTTTCCACAGAGCTCGTTATAGAATGCCCGACCGCCACAGTACTTGGCTTGCGGTGGGACCCCACAGTTGACGAGCTCTTCTTCTTGGTGGACTTGGAGCCTGCTGCCTCGCAGCCAACCAAGCGGCGGGTTCTCAGTGAAGTCGCTCAGCTGTTCGACCCGACTGGTCTCTTGGCCCCAGTAGTTATTGTGGGGAAGATGTTCATTCAGACGCTTTGGACGGCGGGTATCACCTGGGATACCCCACTGCCTGACGACCTCCAGGCAACGTGGACTACCTATCGAAACGATCTCAATACACTCAGCCGAGTGCGTATACCACGGTGGTTGGGCATGCGCAGCCAGCATGTCACCACTGTCCATGGGTTCTGCGATGCTAGTACTCGCGCATACGCAGCAGTGATCTACCTGGTGACCACTGACGCTGACAACCGGGTGTGTGTCTCACTCTTGACTGCCCGCACCAAGGTAGCTCCAATCAAGGGCGCTACCGTGCCCAGACTCGAATTATGTGCCGCGCATCTCTTGGCACATACATACGACAATGCCTGTCGTGCACTTGGACTTCGGACGTCTCCATACTACATGTGGTCAGACTCCAGCATTGTGCTTTGCTGGTTGCGGAAGGAGCCGTCTACCCTGAAACCCTATGTTGCCAATAGGGTGCGACAGATCTTGGAGATCACCCCTCCAGAACATTGGAACCACGTTCGCACAGCTCAGAATCCTGCCGATTGCGCTAGTCGGGGAATCAAGGCTGCCGAACTCATTCAACATCCATTGTGGTGGCAAGGTCCGACTTGGTTGACCACTGGCCACCTCCCACTCAGCCCAACCGGGCAGCTCAAAGACCGAGACTTGGCTCTTGTCTCAGACGAATTGAAGACCATGGTGTTTGCAGGCGCTACCATCAGGCGTCCGGAACTTACAACGAGGCGTCAAGACGGGGTCGTCATTCCCCTAGTTGACCGATTCAGTTCCCTCCAGCGGCTACTACACACAGTAGCTTATATGTTCCGATGGCGGAACCAGAAATCCCGTAAGCAGACCGTTGTAGACGCAGACGAGCTACAACACGCAATGGAACGGCTCATTATACTAGAGCAAGCAATGGCGTTTCCTGACGAGCTTCAAGCAGTTCGTAAGCGGGCTACCTTGGCGAGCACTAGCCCCCTACTCTCACTCAACCCTTACCTGGATCCCAGTGGAGTGCTCCGAGTTGGAGGACGACTCACTCACGCCGCACTCCCACATGAGCAACGGTTCCCGATCGTGCTTCCGAAGGTCGGAGCCCTGGTTTGGCTCCTCATCATGCACACCCACAAGACGACGATGCATGGTGGAGTCCAATTGATGCTGCAAACGCTCAGGCAGCAGTATTGGATCTTGAATGGCCGACAACTGGTCCGGACGGCCCTACACAAATGCGTCATCTGCCGACGCCATCGAGGGAAGTTGATCAAGCAACAGATGGCTCCACTGCCTAGCCATCGAGTCAATGCCACCCGCCCCTTCCTGGCCTCCGGGGTGGACTACTGTGGCCCTTTTACGCTTCGAATTGGGACGAAGAGATCTCGCACTACAGTGAAAGGTTACCTGGCTATCTTTATCTGCATGGCCACAAAGGCTGTCCATTTGGAAGCCGTCGAGGACCTCTCCGCCCAGGCATTCTTAGATGCGTTTACTCGGTTCATCAGCAGACGTGGTCGCTGCCGAGACTTATACAGCGACAATGGAACCGCATTCGTGGGTGCCAACCGGTACCTACAAGAAGACCTGAAGACGTTCCAGAGCGAACAGAACCAGCAGCACTTGGCCCATGCTGGCACTCGGTGGCACTTCATTACCCCGGGTGCTCCTCATCAAGGCGGCCTCTGGGAGGCTGCCGTTAAATCAGCCAAGCACCACTTAACTCGGCTGGTGGGTACGCAATCACTTTGGTACCACCAGTTTCATACCTTGGCGACACAGATTGAAGCCTGCCTCAACTCCAGGCCCTTGGTACCACTGCATGACGACTTGGACGAGAAGTTGGCCCTGACACCTGGGGACTTTCTCATTGGCACCCCACTACTGGCAATTCCTCAACCCCATATCCCGGATGTTCCTCTGAACAGACTCAAGCAGTACCAGTGGCTCCGCCAGATACATCAGGAATTCTGGAAGCGTTGGTCTGACGAATACCTGGTAACCCTTCAGACACGCAACAAATGGGAAAAACGAGAGCCGAATCTGCAAATCGGGGACATCGTTTTGGTACGACATGACAATCTACCTCCCACTCATTGGCGAGTCGGTCGAGTCACAGCCGTGCATCCGGGCAGCGATGGGCTGGCCCGGAATGCCACCTTACACACCGCATTTGGAGAGTGTCGACGACCGGTGCAGAAGCTTTGCCGGCTCGTTGATATAGACGCTGACACCATAGTTCCTTGAACCATCCGGTTCAACCGGGCAGGATGTTCGGTCAGTCCGATGACCGAATTAATTCTCCAACGGAATGCTGACGATGCATTCTATTTTTCTATCCAAGCCAACAGTCACCACCGCCAGCCTCATATCATGGATAAATCGGTCGCCTCAAATATCCACATTTGAGGACCCAGCTATCAACCATAGCAACACCCACGCAAGTACAGAGAAATGTATCTGCCAATGACTTGGCACAGATACGATCGTTTGTCTGAGGGTATCTACTACTTGGTGTGGATACCCGATACACACCGCTGTCGATGATGTCATACGATGGCAGTATTTATGATGTATAAATACTGTCGCATCTATGACCTGCCGCTACTTTTCGTTTGCAGTATGATGTCTCTCCCACGGATCGTAGCCTTAGTTGCAGGGGTCGGCACATTCTTTCTGTTGTGCCGTTGGACAGCCAGTGCATGGCATTGGTATCAGCTACTGGACTCCCTAAACGTGTGGGAGTTTTGGTAAGTCAGCAGTTTGGACGCAGTGGACTGAAGGATGGTGGCTAGTGGCTGGTGGTTACTTCAGACAGTTCAATCTCTATCCTCAACCGACGTGGTCGTAAAAGGTCTTACTCTATTCTTCTCCGCGACGTGGTCGTCTCCCTGGTGTATACGTGGTATCAACCTTTGTATTGTATTGGTGCATCATATTCACTAGAATTATATTATAAGAATAAGTTGTATTGTAACCCGAAGGTGTAATAAAAATAATTATAAACAAATTTGACAGTGTGGTTCGGCATTGTGCCCTCTAAATTTGGTTCCGCTTGGGAAGGCACTTTTCTTCATTCTCCCCCTCTCGTTGTTGACTTCGGAAGTGAACTTTATTCCCGAACATTTGGTGCCTCCTGTGAGGACCTGAAAAGTGCGTGTTTTCGTTTGGACAGTTAATGTGTGTGGTAGAAGCTACCATACTCGGTTTGTGCGTGTTTGCAGTACTCATCCTCGTGCGCGTGACGTGGGTTATTTTGTGGTTCCAGTAACCAGTGCAATCAAGTGAAAGACAATTTAATTTGAGACGATAAATCAGAGAAATCATGGCTTTGAACCGACGATCGTCTCTATGTACCGCCATCAAGAGGCTCAGCTCAGCGGTCCTGACTGAGGAGGCGGAGGATTGGGATCTGGCGACGCTCCTGAGCTATCGCCAGAAGCTCACGGATTCATACGCGAGTTTCGTACAGGTACACATGGAACTCGTGTCGGGCGAGGCGACGACTGATGGTATCAAGGTCCACGATGCCTTGTACGCCATGGTGGAGACACAGGAGCAGGCCGCTCAGATCGAGATAGAGCGGCGCCTGCAACGACTCCACGCAACGCGCGAACGACGCGACAGCCACCACGGGAGCGAGCATAGCGTGGCGGGGCTGAGAGATGCGCAACATGGCACGCGCCGGAAAATCGATATGAAACTTGACCCGGTCAAGATTCCCACATTCGATGGGAAATTGGAGTCCTGGATGGCGTTCCGGGACACATTCGAGAGCTTGATCCACTTGGCGGATCTCCCGGAGCCCTACAAGCTGCAAAAACTCCGGAGTGCCATCAACGACAAGGATGTCGGGTTGGTTGGTGGCACGTATGAAGGCGGGTACGAGCAACTATGGGAGGAGCTCAAGCGCCGCTTCGACAACCCGGCAAAATTATCTGAAACGCACGCTCTGCGCATACTCCTATTGAAGGCGGAGCCAGAGGAGACCGAGGCCGCTCTCCTCCGAATCGTAGACACCGTCCGAGGAACCTACCGGGCCCTCCGGGTCTTGAAGGTGCTCGTGGAGCACTGGGACGTGATAACGTCGGCAGCTGTGCTACTGAAACTGCCGGCCGCCACAAAAAAGGCTTGGCGGTTACATCACCCATCCCGCGACTTACCAAAGATAGAAGACCTGCTCCAGTACTTGGAGGAGCGGGCCAGTAGCCTGTCGGCTCCCGCCACACGCCAGGAGCCACACCCTAGAAGAGAGGCTGTCCTACCTGCCTCAAGTCAGCAGCGCACCCGGGCAGTCCGGACATATGCGGTTACCAATACCGCAGGACGGTGCCTTTGTTGTCAAGAATCGCATTCTATCACGCAGTGTTCACGCTTTGGTTCAATGGGAATCAACAACCGCCTGACGAAGACGAGGGAGTGGAATGCCTGCTTCAACTGTCTCGGCACTGGGCACAGGGCACCGCAATGCCCATCAACACGCTCCTGTCGCCATGGCAGCGCGCGACACCACACCCTCCTCTGTCGCAGCGCTGAGTCAACTGGGACCAACCGCCGGAATGCCGATAAGAGGAGTCCGGGACGGATGAAATTATCCGATCCTGGCGCAGGTCCGTATCCGGATCCATACATCAACAAGCGATGTGGGCCTCCAGAGATCTTCGAAGAGGAAGCCGAAGACCTCGCGGATTGACTCACCAATCCGAACTCGACCGTACTCCTGGCAACGGCGCTTGTCTATGCGTACGGTCCAACAAGAGAGCGTCGCTTGGCCCGAGCTCTGTGCGATCCTGGATCGCAGGTAAGTTTTGCAACCACTAACTTAATTGACAGGCTTCACCTACAGCCAGCAGCCCTAGAAGTCGCCGTACATGGCATTGGCGCTTCTAAAAACATCATGGCCCGAGACCAAGTGACGTTGTCACTCCGGTCGACCCGAACTGACTTCCAGGTCACCCTCAAAGTGTTAGTCATTCCGACTATCACCACAACCATTCCGGAAACACACGTGGACGTGTCACAATGGACACACCTAGCTGGCCTTGCTCTGGCCGATCGTCACTACGGGACCCCCGGATCGATTGACATGTTGCTGGGAGCAGATGTCTGGGGTTCCTTAGTACAAGGTGAGGTGATACATGGGAAACCTCACGAACCACATGGACAACGCACCCAACTGGGATGGGTGGTTTTTGGACCGGCATCGCTCAAAGGACCCGCTCAAGTGGTCAACACGCTACATTGCCAACCAACTCATGCAGACTCTTCCACCAGTACTTTGGAAGACTTAGTACAGAAATTCTGGCACTTGGAAGAGGTGCCAACGGACAACTCCAGAGAAGATGAATGCAGTCGTCATTTCAAAGAGACGCATTCCCGCACATCTGACGGGAGGTACATGGTACAAATCCCATTTCGCCACGACGCCCCTGCCCTCGGGGATTCCTACCGTGCAGCACTACGCCAGTTCTACAGTCTCGAACGCCGACTGCAGAGCAACCCTGAGATACGAGAGAAATACATCGACTTCATGAGGGAGTACGAGAGTCTTGGACACATGGAACGGGTGGGTCAACATGGCGACCACCCCAATTGTTACTACATCCCACACCACGCCGTGACAGCCAAATTCCGCGTGGTGTTCAACGCCTCAGCCAAGACGACCAGTGGTGTCTCTCTTAACGACACCCAGTTGGTCGGTCCAACAATCCAGGACTCACTCATCAATGTGATCCTGCGATTCCGTCGTTACATGGTAGCATTGACAGCCGACGTCGAGAAGATGTTCCGGCAAATTCTGGTTGCCCCGGAGCATCGGGACTATCAGCGGATTCTTTGGCGTGAATCCCCTACAGCAGACCTGGCGGTCTACCAACTCACAACGATCACCTATGGCATGGCATCAAGTCCCTACACATCCGTTCGCTCTATGGTACAATGTGCAGAAGACAACTACAACATTATCCGGAATCCAGCCCGCGCGCAAGCGGCAAAGGAGACTATCGAGAAGGCCTTTTACGTGGACGACCTTCTCACCAGCTGTAACAGTGTCAAAGAAACCGTGGCCTTGGCGAAAGACGTGGACCGGGTGCTCAAGAGTGGGCATTTTACACTGCGCAAATGGAACTCTAATCGCGCAGAGGTAACAAATTTCCTAACTAACAATGTTTCTCCTTCTTCTCTTTCCACAGAGCTCGTTATAGAATGCCCGACCGCCACAGTACTTGGCTTGCGGTGGGACCCCACAGTTGACGAGCTCTTCTTCTTGGTGGACTTGGAGCCTGCTGCCTCGCAGCCAACCAAGCGGCGGGTTCTCAGTGAAGTCGCTCAGCTGTTCGACCCGACTGGTCTCTTGGCCCCAGTAGTTATTGTGGGGAAGATGTTCATTCAGACGCTTTGGACGGCGGGTATCACCTGGGATACCCCACTGCCTGACGACCTCCAGGCAACGTGGACTACCTATCGAAACGATCTCAATACACTCAGCCGAGTGCGTATACCACGGTGGTTGGGCATGCGCAGCCAGCATGTCACCACTGTCCATGGGTTCTGCGATGCTAGTACTCGCGCATACGCAGCAGTGATCTACCTGGTGACCACTGACGCTGACAACCGGGTGTGTGTCTCACTCTTGACTGCCCGCACCAAGGTAGCTCCAATCAAGGGCGCTACCGTGCCCAGACTCGAATTATGTGCCGCGCATCTCTTGGCACATACATACGACAATGCCTGTCGTGCACTTGGACTTCGGACGTCTCCATACTACATGTGGTCAGACTCCAGCATTGTGCTTTGCTGGTTGCGGAAGGAGCCGTCTACCCTGAAACCCTATGTTGCCAATAGGGTGCGACAGATCTTGGAGATCACCCCTCCAGAACATTGGAACCACGTTCGCACAGCTCAGAATCCTGCCGATTGCGCTAGTCGGGGAATCAAGGCTGCCGAACTCATTCAACATCCATTGTGGTGGCAAGGTCCGACTTGGTTGACCACTGGCCACCTCCCACTCAGCCCAACCGGGCAGCTCAAAGACCGAGACTTGGCTCTTGTCTCAGACGAATTGAAGACCATGGTGTTTGCAGGCGCTACCATCAGGCGTCCGGAACTTACAACGAGGCGTCAAGACGGGGTCGTCATTCCCCTAGTTGACCGATTCAGTTCCCTCCAGCGGCTACTACACACAGTAGCTTATATGTTCCGATGGCGGAACCAGAAATCCCGTAAGCAGACCGTTGTAGACGCAGACGAGCTACAACACGCAATGGAACGGCTCATTATACTAGAGCAAGCAATGGCGTTTCCTGACGAGCTTCAAGCAGTTCGTAAGCGGGCTACCTTGGCGAGCACTAGCCCCCTACTCTCACTCAACCCTTACCTGGATCCCAGTGGAGTGCTCCGAGTTGGAGGACGACTCACTCACGCCGCACTCCCACATGAGCAACGGTTCCCGATCGTGCTTCCGAAGGTCGGAGCCCTGGTTTGGCTCCTCATCATGCACACCCACAAGACGACGATGCATGGTGGAGTCCAATTGATGCTGCAAACGCTCAGGCAGCAGTATTGGATCTTGAATGGCCGACAACTGGTCCGGACGGCCCTACACAAATGCGTCATCTGCCGACGCCATCGAGGGAAGTTGATCAAGCAACAGATGGCTCCACTGCCTAGCCATCGAGTCAATGCCACCCGCCCCTTCCTGGCCTCCGGGGTGGACTACTGTGGCCCTTTTACGCTTCGAATTGGGACGAAGAGATCTCGCACTACAGTGAAAGGTTACCTGGCTATCTTTATCTGCATGGCCACAAAGGCTGTCCATTTGGAAGCCGTCGAGGACCTCTCCGCCCAGGCATTCTTAGATGCGTTTACTCGGTTCATCAGCAGACGTGGTCGCTGCCGAGACTTATACAGCGACAATGGAACCGCATTCGTGGGTGCCAACCGGTACCTACAAGAAGACCTGAAGACGTTCCAGAGCGAACAGAACCAGCAGCACTTGGCCCATGCTGGCACTCGGTGGCACTTCATTACCCCGGGTGCTCCTCATCAAGGCGGCCTCTGGGAGGCTGCCGTTAAATCAGCCAAGCACCACTTAACTCGGCTGGTGGGTACGCAATCACTTTGGTACCACCAGTTTCATACCTTGGCGACACAGATTGAAGCCTGCCTCAACTCCAGGCCCTTGGTACCACTGCATGACGACTTGGACGAGAAGTTGGCCCTGACACCTGGGGACTTTCTCATTGGCACCCCACTACTGGCAATTCCTCAACCCCATATCCCGGATGTTCCTCTGAACAGACTCAAGCAGTACCAGTGGCTCCGCCAGATACATCAGGAATTCTGGAAGCGTTGGTCTGACGAATACCTGGTAACCCTTCAGACACGCAACAAATGGGAAAAACGAGAGCCGAATCTGCAAATCGGGGACATCGTTTTGGTACGACATGACAATCTACCTCCCACTCATTGGCGAGTCGGTCGAGTCACAGCCGTGCATCCGGGCAGCGATGGGCTGGCCCGGAATGCCACCTTACACACCGCATTTGGAGAGTGTCGACGACCGGTGCAGAAGCTTTGCCGGCTCGTTGATATAGACGCTGACACCATAGTTCCTTGAACCATCCGGTTCAACCGGGCAGGATGTTCGGTCAGTCCGATGACCGAATTAATTCTCCAACGGAATGCTGACGATGCATTCTATTTTTCTATCCAAGCCAACAGTCACCACCGCCAGCCTCATATCATGGATAAATCGGTCGCCTCAAATATCCACATTTGAGGACCCAGCTATCAACCATAGCAACACCCACGCAAGTACAGAGAAATGTATCTGCCAATGACTTGGCACAGATACGATCGTTTGTCTGAGGGTATCTACTACTTGGTGTGGATACCCGATACACACCGCTGTCGATGATGTCATACGATGGCAGTATTTATGATGTATAAATACTGTCGCATCTATGACCTGCCGCTACTTTTCGTTTGCAGTATGATGTCTCTCCCACGGATCGTAGCCTTAGTTGCAGGGGTCGGCACATTCTTTCTGTTGTGCCGTTGGACAGCCAGTGCATGGCATTGGTATCAGCTACTGGACTCCCTAAACGTGTGGGAGTTTTGGTAAGTCAGCAGTTTGGACGCAGTGGACTGAAGGATGGTGGCTAGTGGCTGGTGGTTACTTCAGACAGTTCAATCTCTATCCTCAACCGACGTGGTCGTAAAAGGTCTTACTCTATTCTTCTCCGCGACGTGGTCGTCTCCCTGGTGTATACGTGGTATCAACCTTTGTATTGTATTGGTGCATCATATTCACTAGAATTATATTATAAGAATAAGTTGTATTGTAACCCGAAGGTGTAATAAAAATAATTATAAACAAATTTGACAGTGTGGTTCGGCATTGTGCCCTCTAAATTTGGTTCCGCTTGGGAAGGCACTTTTCTTCATTCTCCCCCTCTCGTTGTTGACTTCGGAAGTGAACTTTATTCCCGAACACTCTCCACAGAAATTTGACTAAAAAAAAGGCAGCAGAAAAGGGAAACAAGGAAAACGTCATGGGAATGGAGAAATGCACAAGAAAACTGTTGCCTTGAAATTTCAAATGTCAATTTATTTACTTGGTGACATCTATCGACGTCTTAACGCAAGCTAGCATGGTTCCTCTATGTATACAAACTCAAAGATTTAGTGTACGCGAGCCGTTAGGTTCCCATAATCTTTAAACAGAGGCACCAACCAGCTTGACGGTGGATAAGCCGAGTCCCCGAGAATAAAAGATCAATTTGGGAACATCTTCGAAAAGGTTGACTGCGCCCTTGCATAAAGGTTTGATCTTCGTAAAACCCTGAAATCGTGAAGAGAACCAGGTTCTCCACAAGTGACATCAATAAACCTTTTGTCCGCATCAACGACGCTTGCAGGACAATACTATAGGTCTGTTTCCGGTGAAAATAACATTCCTTATTAGTTTTAGGAGCTTTAATTGTGATGTGAGTGCAGTCTATTGCACCAATCACACCAAGTATTCTCATATGCCATATACGCAGTGCTACCAAATTGCGAAATCGTGTTTTTTTCTCTTTTTGATCAAGCCTTTATAGGCTTGAGAAAAAAGCGCACCTAATAAATAAATAAATTTTTCAAAAATATAAACTGAGATACACGATAACTCACATTTTGATGTTTTAATTTTGAAATTTATTTACCAAATGGCTAGGGAATAAATCCAGAAGGAAAATCATACAATTTCCCATGAACATGTTATTCCCGATAAATATTTTTCCTTCGGATATTTTTTCCTTAAATTTCGAAAACTATCGATACCGAGTTTAAGAATATGGGAAGAATTAGGTGAGAAATGGAATTTCCGATAACCCTGATCGTTTCAAAAAGAATTTCGAGTGAATCGCTAACCAATGACTCACGCAAATTCTTGAATGTAAGTTGTATATCGCCTGTATATTCTTCAGCTAAAATTATAGCAGTCATACGATATAGCTTGGTAACCGCAGATTTTCTTCGATTCAACGCAGCCATTGCGGTACCAATATGAAATTTCACCAAAGCGATCGATTTCCATAACACGTGAGCAAATATTCTTGAACTTTCAACGGTTTCAAGTTGGGTATTTCATCAATTTTCTAAAAATAGTCGTAAGCTAAAATGTAGTTAAAATATTTTCAATTTTATATTCATTCCAATCATTCCTCACAGGAGGCACCAAAAATTTATAATATTTAATTATATACCTACTCGCAAGACAAATGAAGGATTTAATCAAGTTTCGATCACGTCCAAACTATACCACTGCTTTATTGTAATTAAGCCTAAATTGTAACAATACACAGAAGCGAAATATGAAATTGAAAAGAATAGCGGAAAAACGAACTGTTACAAAAACTAACTGCCATATTATTCACCCAATAAACCCGGGTTTAAATTTACATCCGGATGTAAAATCGCATAAACCCAGTTGTCAAACGCAAATCCATATTATTCACTCCAAATAAACCCGATGGACTTAAACCGCATTGCGTTGTCGGGTTTAAATTTTAACATCCGGATGTATTTTAGGTTCGTTCGCATACTATAGGGAAATTACAAATATTGCAGCCAAATCAAGCAAACTTACCTAGATTTTGACATAAAAAGTGTGCTTTATATATGTTACGCGAACAAACCCAACCCAATCTGTCAAAAGTAAAAGGTGAAGTAAAAGAAATTATTTGTTGTATTTTGTTCTCAGATTATTTATTGGAATTGTTTTACTTCTTTTAGCTTACAACTGTGACAACACCTATGTACAGGTCTCCAGAAATGCTAGACACTTAGAACAATCATGTGATAGGACCGCAGTTAGATGTGTGGGCATTAGGATGCATTCTTTACTGTCTGTGTTTTTAAAAACATCCATTCGAGGACTCCGCTAAACTTCGTATTGTAATCGGAAATTTTACAATACCCTCGGACTCTAGATTCAATTGTTTCCATGATGTAATCAAGGGATGTCTCACAGTCAACCCATCAAGTAGATTCAATGTATCTACAATATTGGACAAACTTGCAGCGATAGCTGAGACAAGGAATTGGTCTCTAAAAGGTCCAATTTAATTGGTGGTAGGCTGTGTGGTGTTGTTAATTTATATCGCACATTAATATTAAATATCTTATTTTCTTGACTATTTTCTAAAGGGCAAACCGATAGTGACGCCTTCAAGCGAATCGCCACAACATAGTCCAGCAACTACGAATGCTCCGGTACAAAGTACACTTCCAACGCGACCACCACCATCACAATCACAACCCCGACCCACAAACTCACCCAATCTAGGAGTCTATTCAGACAACGATAATACCTCGGATAACTTTCCTCAACAGCACCAACAACAACATCCGGCAAGACCTCCACCACCAATGGCAAATAATATGCAGTTCAATCAAGCTCAAATGCCAATTGCTGGTGGTGCACAATCTGGTAGTTTGTTTTCATCAATTCGTGGTGGTGCTGGAAGTTTCCTCAAAAATCTGAAAGACACTTCGTCAAAAGTAATGCAGACCATGCAGCAAACAATTGCTAGAGCCGATATCGACATTAATTACATAACTTCGCGGATATTGGTGATGCCGTGTCCATCTGAAGGTTTCGAATCAGCATACAAGACGAACAACACTGAAGACGTCAGGTTGTCAATTGAAAGGTTCTCCAGCAAATATGGCAGTGTACACGGAGATGCATACATGGAGATACAAACCCAACAGTCGGCGCAAGGTCGTCCCTCCAAAAACTACCAACAGTCGTCACAAAAACCCGTCCAGGTATACCACATCAATCTAAACCAGCCTCCGATATCACAAACATCGGGGTCTGTGTCTGTTGAGTCACAACACAAACCACAGTGACTACGGAGAAGATTGCCGACGAGGTTATCACGTTGAGCTGAAAGTTGACCAATCGGGACATGAACCGCCCCAGCCAACGCATCTCTCAGAAGGAGTTGTTTACGCGTCCTTCATTCCGGGAATGCCTATGCATCCAAGTGCGATGCAAATGACTGGAAACCCACCTCAGGTAATCAGAAATATTAATTTTGTGCTGATTTTTATTACTTTTCTTTTGTATCAGAACAACAAACCGTTGGGCAGCATCACACAAGGATATCCACAAAACAGAGGCAACACCGAACATCCACAGCAACAACAGCAACAAATGTCCAACCAATAGCAACAGGGACAACCAATCCATTACCCCCGTCGATTATTTTAGTTGAAAAATAAAATTTGTTTGATAGTCTTGTGATGAAAGAAAGAAAAGAGAACCTCAAATAAAAAGACCCAGAATATTTTTTTAGCGACATTGTTTGATTTATTTTTAAAAGACTATAACAAAACTTCTACCTTACTTCACACTCAAGTAGGACATATGTACAAGGTCTACCCAGTTAGACCATAGGTCGTAACATGTACGCAGTCTTGACTGGTATGCTTGACTGTATTTGGTTTCGCTGGATTTGGTGTTTGTACGGTGGTACCCGTGGCGTGATGGTTAGCATGTCTGCTGTTAACCCAGACGTTCGTGGATCGAATCCCAACGGAGGCAAAAATGATATTTCATGGATGTGGCTTTTCTAAAGGAATTGGCAAGTCCTCCGTTACTAAATCCCTTGTCATGAAGGGCGCTTTCTCGATTAGCCGTTCATGAAAAAGATAGTGTAACGTGAACCCAACATTTAATACCAATTTCCTAATCGAAAACGTTCAACCGAAAAACACATCTGGGAGCACTAGTGTAAGTGTAGAAATTCTAGGAGAGAAAATGTTTGACAGCCAAAACAGTGGAGAGTTGCAGACCATGTGGAAGTTACTGGAGAGTTCTAGATGAAATGTCATTCGATATAAATAGCCCGCCCGAGGCAACCAGAGAGCAGTTTTGATTATAGAGTGATAAAGTGAAGAGTAAATTATTGTCTACAAGTGATAGTCCAAAAGTCGAGTTGAGATCGAATTAAGTATAAATACTGAATAAAAGTGGTTGAAATAAATTGAAAAGTGAAGTTTTATTTTTCGAACTAAGCGCACGTTACATTGGTGTCAGAAGTGTAAATAAAACTTATTTGATAAAAAAAAGACTAGTACAGTGTAAAAAAAAAAAAAACAAGAAAAGTTAAGTTAAATACAGTGAAAATGGGTAAGTTGTTAGAAGAGCTCAACTGCATTGAGCTTAAAAGTGAGTTAGGTAAGCGAAATCTTTCTAGAGCGGGATCGAAAAATGAGCTCGTCCTGCGTTGCCTATTTGGAACAGCAAGGGGAAGACGTAAACACTTTTGTTTTTGAAACAGAAATAGAGGAAGAGGAAGTAAGTGAAAGTGTGGATTTTTCAAGTATGATGAAGCTTTTATTAGAACAAAAGACGGAACAACAGAAGGTTCTCGAAAGACTCGAAGTACAACAAAAGAAGCTGGAAGAGCAACGAAACGAGCAAAAGAAGGAACAACAGAATATTCTCGAAAGTCTTGAGGCGCAACAGAATGTTTTGGAAGGTCAGAAAAACATTCTAGAAGGTAAATTGGGTAACATTGAGAAAAATGTATGTGCCCTAGACGAACGCGTTGAAGGTGTGGAGAAACAGCTTTCTGTTGTAGAAGGGGTGAAAGTCTACAGCAGCTCCAAGCAGACGTCGAAAGACTGGTTCACTTGGCATACCCGGATGCTGGAGAAGAAATCATCAACCAGCTTGCTGTTGAGTCCTTCGTTCGTGCCATTTCCGATATACATCTTCAGAGGTCTGTGCGAACTGCTAGAACACGTACTCTTTCTGAAACTTTAGCATTCGCATTGACAACTGAAGCAGCAGAACAGGCTTCTCATGGAGAACATCGACTTAGAGAGGCCATAGTCGAAGAATGCTCATGCCAAAGATCAGAAATACAAAAGAACCAGCGGAGTGGACCAGTAAGATGTTGGAACTGCAACAAGACCGGGCACCTACAGCGTCAATGCCGGCTACCACCAAATAAAACCGGTTGTCAACATTGTGGAAGCAAGAGATCCAACCCAGAGCAAGGTAACAACAACAAAGTTGCCCATCAATCCGTTTGCCATCAGGGAAACGAGTAAGAACCAACTTCGAGGGGCAGGGGCTGGTTTCTTGTATCGATGGCCCCAAAACCACCAACCAGGTCTCCCAGACCAAACGAGACAACAAGAGTCTGACTGTGGAGACTACTATTGACGGGAACAAACATGTGGCTACCATCGACACCGGTGCCACTGCATCCATAGTACGTCGAGACCTGGTAAAGATGACGTGGCTTCATAACACCAATAGCTACCGTCTGAGAACCGCAACGGGAGAAGCAGCAAGAGCATATGGAGAAGTCTGTCTTAAGATTCGCCTGGCCGATCTAGTGTTTACTCATCGATTCCTGCTGGCAGATATATTGATACGAAGCAATGGGCGGGGAATCTGGGAGTATAAGGTATAGGAACTGGAAAAAGGAAGGAGACGGAAGTGCCTGTAAAAGGAAATGAAAAATGAAAATACTAAGGTATGGACAAACGGAACGAAATAAAAACAACATGAGGATATCCACACAGTAGGTATTAGGTAGGGTAGGAAGTTAGCTATGGTAGCCGGGAAGGTAGGTAGGATAAAGAAAACAACAGAGGTACTGGAAGAGGAACAGGAAAGACACTTAACCGTAAGAAAGGAAAGGGAAGATTGCACGGCTTGAAGACATGGCACGCTCGCGTTGCTCGACTTAGCTCGCCGGAAATAGGGGGGAGTCTTGCCTTCACGCCGTACCTCACCGCGTATCAAAAACATAAATCGTGCCTTTGGACAAAAAAAAACTAACCACCACCACAAAAAGAACGCGACAACCGTTCCACCTCAATAGATAGCTGCTGATGTTTTTGCAGCATGGTCTTTTCCCACCCAACCTGAAATCTTGTTGACCGTCTTTGCCAAGATTTCCCTATTCTGATTATGCCATCAGGGACCTAGTCATCGCCGTCGACTCACCTTCCGCTTTTCACCCCCCTATAAAAGAATTTAATTTTCCATTGGGCGATTTTCGTCACCCATCAAAAGAACAAATTTTTCATTTCAAAAAGCGTGATGAACATTTCTTTTATTTGATTGAAGTTCAAAGAATACAAAGAACAAGAAACATTATGACTATGTAAAAATAAAAAAAAACTAGGAGGAACAATAAAAAAAACTATAAGTTGGTTAAAGTTACCAAAAAAAAAGGAAAAACAACAATAAAATCAACAATTATGCTTATAAATATTACTTTCGACTTATATATTAAAAATTTTGGTTCAGATACTCTTCGGGACGTTTTTACACCCAAAAATGGTCACGGACCTTGAGCCGTGGGTATATAGTGGCACTTGCTTTCTTTTCCGCCACGATTTACTCTACCTCCTGCCTATCTAGAGCTCTAAAAAGGGGAATCGTCCAATAGGACGGCAAAAAGGCAAACCTGCACAGATCAGGGTACAAGTGAACCACCTTTGTTTGTTTTTCCCCACCCCTCCAATTACCTAACCAACGAACTCAAAATTTGAAGAAATCAACGAAAAAAAACTAATGAAAATAAAAAAAAATATATATGTATGAAGAAAAGTATGAAAACGGAATATAAATAAAATGAAATTTGAAACTAGAACTACATAAAAAAAAACCAAAAATAATAAATAAAAAATCACGCTTTTGCTTAATAATAATTGCGTATCAGCAGCCAGTGCTCGGTTTTTGCTGTTTGCCCGACTTAGGGCTCCGCCCCCTCTTGGGCAACTTCTATTGAGTTCTTGCTGGTACTCCTTTTTTTTTATTGTACGTCGTACGACACCAGACACTTTTTACAAAAAACCCCTTTTAATTTCCACGGTTGCGGACTTATTTGCTTTGTGCTTGTGCAAATTTTCTACCCCCACACTACCCTTATGCGCTTTTTAATTTATTTTATGCGTTTAACCAATTTACTTGGTGGGCCGGAGATTCCCACGAACCCGTGTTAAAATCTTCCTTATTTTCCCCGTTTGGAACTGGAGTGGGATTTGGTTTCGGATTTTTCAGCTATTGGTAGCCGCATATGCACTTTCCCTGCAACTATTTAAAACATTCATTACACTCACATGATTACATTACATACAATCACTATTCAATACAAAATAACATCACAAAATAATCAACCTTAAAGACACTTACCCGTGGAACAGGGTTTTCACTATTTACGTGTCTTCCACTTTTCATCCAGTGTCTATTTCTATTTATTCTTCTTTTTTTTTCCACTAAGAATTTTAGTCTAGCACTACAAAAAAAATCAAATCAATTTACACAAAAAAAACTACATGAAATTCCCATACCTTTAATGGGTTCGTTAAACAAAAAAAAAATATATGTTGAAACTAACAAAAGGTTACTACACTGTAACCAACCAGCTTTACTTCCGAACTACAATTAAACAACAGTCCACCGCAAAAAATTTTGTTAAGTCCCGAATCTTTGACCTACATTCGTTTACCAAAGAGTTGGTGACTTACGGTTGCATAAGCCGACCGCAAGTTTTGGTGGTAACCGTTCCTCAACTCTTTGGTTCAATAACCCTCGATGGCCATGAAACGATGTTATTAATTACACATTCAAAACCAACGTATAACACAAATTCAAACTTATCACGTTCACGAACCCTATAAAAACCTCCACCAGATGTCTATCGCTATCAATCTACCTTACCCTCATCTTCGACAGTCTGCTGTCAGCTACTTGACATTTGCCAAAAAAAGTTTTCAAAATTAAAATTTTCAAGTCCGCATGGTTCATAGTTCATACTTGCGTCGATTACCAACAAAAAAAAACGAAGAAAACCCTATAAGAAATAAACCTATGCGGCTGGCTATATGCCCAAAAAAAATAAAACATAAGGACAGAAAAATAAACAACACAAAACATCAACAAATCGCCCACAGGTCAGCTTCCACCAACAAAAACATCTGTGGTCCCGCCAGGTAAGTATTACCATGCTTTTTCATATTTCTTAGGCGGTGCTGAGAGTAGGTCTCACTTACAACGAGTCACGCTTGATGACTCGGCGAAGAAATCTCTGCTCCCAGCCACCCCCTCAACCTTGGCAACCACTGCGCTGTATCTTGCACGTTTGATTTCAAGACCATGCAAGAAGAGCCAGTGTTCCGGTTGTGTTTTCATTTGAACCATTCTTGACACTCTTTTTTATCTTCCAGCATCTTCATCGGTTCTTGCAGTGGCCACATATCACCCTGAACAAAAACATCCCTCAATAAACAACCCTCAATCTACCAGGGAAATCTGCTGTGAGATTTTATTCTTTTTTATCTATATCGTTTGTTTGTATGTAGGTATGTTCTTAATTTAATCTGTTTTTCTTCTTCCAGGTGACCGTAACAAAACACACGGTTTTGAGAGTCCTGGAGTCACAAAATGGGGTGAACCTGGTAACCTGGATGCTAGTGGGGAAGAACCCACGATCATCAGCCGGGCAAAATCATTCCATCAGTATCTACTCATCTTTAACCTTTTCAATGTGAAACTAAACGAAAGCCAACAGTGTAATGACTTCGGTTCTACTCTTTGGGTGAGTTGTAGTTTTAAGGACGCGTTAATTAGCATTAGCAGGGGCGAACGCAGGGGGGGGTTTTGGGGGTTGAAACCCCCCCCGAAATTTTTGAAATAAAAAAATAACCAATAGTTTTTTAAAACAAAAATCAAAATATAAAACATGGAAGCATAAAATTCATCTGAAAATTTCATTCTGTCAAAAATTTTTGAAAAAATCCTTCCAAATGCGAAATCCATTTCTATCGATAAGTTGATTTGCAGGTAGTTCATATGTTTTGGAATTACTTTTTGGTTTTGGTATGTTTTTAGCATAGCTGGGCATTAACTCGTTAATCCGTTAATCGTTAATTAACGAAGTTAACATTTTGATTAACGGATTAACTTTTAAGTTAACTTTTAAAAATGTTAACGGACACGTTAACTTCCGTTAATGTGCAGAAGTCCGTTAATCGTTAATCCAATGCCTACTATTTACCGCACGAAACCGCGGCGCGGCGCGAAAAACAGGTTCAGACAAGTATGAAATGACAAATGACAAGTGCCGGGCGGCGCGTGGCAGCGCGTGAAACAAAAACAAAACTAGATATATTTGGCCGGCGCGTGCGAGTGAGAAAACTGCTAAGAATTTTTTTTCGTTTGATCATTTCATTACTTAGAGCCGGTGCTTACAGTGACTATAATCTATAGAAAAACCAAAGAGCTCCAACTCTTTAAAGAATAAAACGCAAAGTCTCGTTAAAATGTGGCTGGACATGAAATCAAAAGACTCGTTCAACGATGCTGCATTCCTCGGGGAACAAATATTCATAAATCTATTTATTAAATACAATACTGCTATACCCTCAAGCGCTGCAGTTGAACGTTTATTTTCCACGGGTAAAGACATTTTGACACCAAAAAGAGCCTCGCTTTCAGACGAGAATTTCAACATGTTAATGTTCATGAAGGGGAATATGCACCTTATGCCCGACGATTAAATTACACATTTGAATTATACAAGTATTTTGTTTTATTCATAACCTTTCTTTTAAGTTCACTAACGCAACGATATAAAAATGTAATTTTACACATATTAACGGATTAAAGATTAACGTTAACTTGCGTTAATTCTTCCGAAATGTAACGCTTTAACGTTTAACGAAGCTAACTTTTTTTGTAGCGGATTAACGATTAACGAAGTTAAATATTTGATTAACGGTGCCCAGCTTTGGTTTTTAGCATGATCACCCTTTTCTAGTGTAAGTAAATTTTATATGTTGATATGGAGGTAGTATTGGGTCGTATAATATGACATAATATATATGAAAATTCACTTTCCTACTTATATTTGCAAGGTGCAAACACATCGCATTGGTCGCTTCAAAACTAACGAAAATTAAGATTTTCATCACACATACTAAAAACCAGTCGCTCTGGCTTTGTATAAGAATGGGATCGACAATGGCAACTAGGAAAGGGTATACTTATGTATAAATAAGCATATGCATACCAATGAACATTGCTTGAGTATGCCAAAATAAAAACAGCCCAACAACTTTATAGACACCTTAAATGTGTGCGATTCGTCCTTATATAAAACAGTTCATTTATTTTATGCAGATCGGTGCCATACTTCCGGTATCCGTGGCTTCAAGCGAGCGATCTTTTTCATATCTGCGCAGATTAAAAACTTTTCTGCGAGGAAGAACCAGCGAGGAGCAACTGAACGGTTTGATGTTGCTGAACATCTATAAAAGTATTGAGGTTCACTATGAGGACTTTATAAATATAAAAATGGCAAAAATTCAAAGCCGCATTGATTTAATTTTATAAAATACTAGCTGACTTTCGGCAGCAATTTGAATTTTTCAGTAACCTATCTTCTTACTTTTTTCATATTTTGACAAATAGAATTGTTTACTTACAAGTAGTAAGTACAAGTACCTAAGTCCCATGGGAATATTGAAACAAAGAAAAAAACAGACAGATTTAATTTTGGACTTTTTGGAATATTAGTAACGACTCCCGTTCCCGAGGGAATATGGTGATTGTTCTCATAGGAATATGGGAATGAGTTAAAGCTTATGTAACTCGCTCGGGGATAGTGTTGCATTCTAAAGGTGGAAGAATTTTTAAAATCGGTGCAGTAGTTTCTAAGTTCTCGTTTACGTTCCCGTAGAAATTGGGATAAAATAGGTCTTAGACTACCTCTGTACAAAATTTCATTTGAATTGGCTCAGTTGTTTGGGCGGGACGACCAGACAGAGCTACTTTTGCATTTATAATATTAGTAAGGACCGGTTCCCGTGGGAATATTCGGATGAATTGAAGTCTATGTCCTTCTTGATCATCTCTGTATCAAATTTTACTTAAATCAACTCAGTGGTTTGGGCGGCAGATTCTTTCGTACTTGTTATAGTAGTAAGGACTCTTGTTCTTGTAGGAATATGGGGATGAGTTGAAGTTTATGTTACTTGAGGATAGTGAGGCGTTCCAACGGTGGAAGAATTATTAAAATCGGTGCTGTAGTTTCTAGGTTCCCGTATACGTTCTCGTTCTCATTAGAATAAAGGGATAAAATGCATAGCCTATGTCCTTTCTCAGGTTCTAGGCTATCTATGTACCAAATTTCATTCAAATCGGCTGAGTAGTTTGGGCGGGAGACGGTAACACAGAAAGCTGGACAGACAGAATTACACATTACACATTTATAATATTAGTAAGGATTCCTCCTAGCAATGTATTTTAAAAATCAATACAGAGTATAAAAAAAGCATAACAATGTTAAAAACAAATTGTTCGTTAATATTTAATATATTTTTTTCAAAACCCCCCCCCCGAAAAATTTTTCTGCGTTCGCCCCTGAGCATTAGACACAAACATTTAAGAAAATAAATAAACCTTTATTAGTAACTAAGTATTGCTGTCTAAGCCAACTCTGTATGTACCTGTATAAGATATGGGTTGACTTTGTTTATTAAGGGAAGTATTGCCATAGATGTATCAATGAAATCTGGACAGACTATTTCAATAAATTAACACATACTTAATGAATACTTTTGGGTGTGATTGCACATGCTTACATGCTAGAGTTCATTACACATAAGGGCTCGAGCAGAGTTTCGTATTGCACTTTTCCTTCTATCACAGATTTTAAACTTATCGCGATAGGGTTTTGTATCACAGGTGTTGTTTTTGACTATTGGTGTATTGGGTCAGGGTTTATTGACATTGTGATTAGATGTTATATCACAGAATTTGTATCACAGTTGGTTCTGGTTAATCACAGGTCGTTATCGATGTACTTATACTATCAGTGTAAATATCACAGGTTAACTTTACTTAGGGAGTGGGTGTTGTATGTTTTCTCTATTGTCTAATATCACAGATCTTAATATCATTGTGGTTTGGTGTTATACCACAGTGTCTACGTTTTTAATATCACAGTTTGTTGCTTTCATGTAAAAAAATCAGATTCGTTATAAAAAAAACATGGTCGTATTTTGTCGTTAAGACATAGCTACCTTTTGATAATTTAAAATCAGGTACATAGTGAATCGATTTTACATAAAGACGGTTTAACGATAACCCACAAACACTGATATCACAGTTGAAATATTGTTTAAAGTCCTATCTAGACTTAAAAAGTTATACGTGCACAAACAATGATATCACAGGTAGAATATTGCTTTAAGTTTTAACTGAATTACTCAGTTATACATAAACAAACATTGATATCACAGATCGAATATTGCTTAGAGTATCACTCCACTCGTTAAGTTATACGTGAATCAGGTACCTGGTGAATAAATAGTTAGACTATTACACGTAATGTTGACACTTAACACGGATTTTTTTGGGAATTTATTGTTTCAAATCTTTCGCATGAAAGATTCCAATAATTTTACCTTTAAGGTCCTCCAGCTCATACATGCTTTTGCCTACGGGTTTTACAATTCGACATTTAGTAAATTTGGGACACAGTTTTGCATTGAGATATTTTGATGCGTCACTCAAAATAAAATTTCGGCGGTAAACCTCTTGTCCAGGCTGATACCTTACTTGACGAGACCTCATATTATAAGACTTAGTGCTTTTTTCATTTGCTTTTAATATTGACTCTCGTATTTTCTTTCGAATGCACTGCAACTTGCTTTGACGGGAGAGAGTTGTTACCTCACCGTCTTCCAGTGCACCCAATTTACTAGCTAGGTCATAACTACTGCCGTGCGTCATCATATTCATCCCGAATAAGGCGAAATATGGTGTTACGCCGGTAGCTGAGTGAACGGAACTTCTGATCGCTACTGCTATCTCGTCGAGCGGAGCATCCCACTCACGTTGATCATCCTTGAGGTATGACCTAATCGCCGCGAGTAGTGTTCGGTTTACTCTTTCCGAAGCGTTTGATTGGGGTGAGTAAACAGCGGTTTTAAAATGCCTGACTCCGTACTTTTGAAGAAAACTTTGGAACTCTTTTCCTACAAATTGTTTTCCGTTGTCGGAATGAATAATTTGTGGAACTCCAAAGGTGTCGAAGACTTCCGTTTGTAAAAACTTAATAACGTTTATTGCGTTAGCCACCCTAAGGGCTTTTAAAAATACAAATTTAGAAAAGTGGTCAAGTACTACAAATATATGAGCGTTACCATTTTTGGTTCTTGGGTAAGGTCCCATGAAGTCAATATACAATTTTTGGAACGGACGTTCTGTGACGAAACTGTTAGATATAACTGGACGTAGAACTTGGTTTGACGATTTACACTGTTTACAAATAGAACAGTTAAACACATATTGACGAACTTATACGGTCATATTTGGCCAATAAAAATATTGCCGTATTCTGTGTAACGTTTTTGCCGTTCCCCCGTGAGCCGATTGTGGTGGTTCATGGGCTATGGCAATGATGCCATTGGTTAACCCAGAAGGTATCCACAATTTCCAGGTATGTTCTGAAGGAACTTCATCACTATTGAAGGGCAATGACCGTTTATAAACATAATTGTCCTCTACTTTTAAATCTGGCAACTGGTCCTGATTTTCTTTGATTGTTTTTATTAGTGCCGTGTACTCTTCGGATAAGAATTGTTCAGAGTCGAGATCTACTAAAGGAGCGACCTGTTCCATCTCCACACTTTCCAGATGCACCCGAGAAAGAGTGTCTGGTACTACGTTTAGAGATCCTTTTCTATGCTCTATTTCAAAATTATATGCTTGTAGCGCCAGGCTCCACCTTGCTAGCCGACCATTTAAGTCCTTCATATTCATTAACCATTTCAGACTGGAGTGGTCGGTGATAACTGTGAAGTCCATCCCTTCTACATAGGGCCTAAATCTTTTAATAGCCATGACAGCTGCCATGCACTCTTGCTCGGTTACGCTGTAGTTTCTTTGACAAGAATTAAGTTTTTGTGAAAAGTACGAAATAGGACTCTCTTGGTTTTCCTCATTTCGTTGAAACAAGACTGCACCAATGCCGGAGTTTGAAGCGTCACATTGTATATAAAAACGTTTGGAAAAATCTGGGTGCGTCAAGACCGGAGCTGTCGTTAAGGCTGTTTTTAAGTTTTCAAAAGCAACTATCGCTTCTTTGGACATTTCAAATTTAGAATTTTTCTTTTTAAGCATATCTGTCAAGGGCGCTGTCAAGGTCGAGAAATCTTTTATAAACCTCCCATACCACCCTGCTAGACCAAGTAGCCGACGTACATGCCTCGGGTTTTTAGGTAATGGGAAATTAACCACTGCTTCAACCTTGGCCGGGTCAGTTTTCAATTTGCCTCCTCCAACAATAAACCCTAAGTATTTCAACTCTTTGAAACAAAACTTTGACTTAGCCAAATTTATTGTCAGGTTTGCCTTCCTAAGGCATTCGGCCACTTGTTCTAGCAGTGTGATATGAGTTTCGAAATCTGGGGCAATGATAAGGAGATCGTCAAGATACACGAAAACGCGATCTCTGAGTCGTGCAGGAATAACTTTGTCCATTAAACGGCACATCCTTTGAGCTGCATTACACAACCCAAAGGGCATGACCGTGAACTGGTACAAAGGTCTCCCCGGAACCGCAAATGCAGTCTTTTCCCTACTCTGCATCTCCAACGGTATCTGCCAAAAAGCTTCTTTCAAATCGACACTACTAATAAAGTAAGTATCTGGCAATCGACTAAGGAGTCCTTCGATGTGGGGGAGAGGATTCGCATCCTTTTTGGTCAACGCATTCACTTTTCTAGCATCCAAACAAAATCTATGTTTAACTACGTTATTTGCAGCTACTTTCTTAATGAGCGTGACGGGTGAGCACCAAGGGCTTTCACTTTCCTCGATCACTCCCAACTCCAACATTCGATCGATTTCTTTATAAAGCAAGGCTTGCACCGCTGGAGACACTGGATAGTGACGCTGCTTGACAGGGTCCGCGTTCCCGGTGTCTATCACGTGCTCCATAATCGAGGTTTTACCCAAACCATGTCGTTCGTGATCTAAAAATTTCTGCTTGACAGCCTCTAATTTTGCTCGATTTTCGAGTGATAGCTGGTGAGCACACGCCAAATCGGCTTCTTCTTCTAAAATAGAAATGGAACTAACCACACTTGGAGCAATATGGAACGCTTTCCAAAAATCCACCCCTAAGTATAGTTGTTGGTCTAAATTGGGAACAAGATAGAAAGTTACCATTTCTTCCTGATCTCTATACAAAACTCGCACTTTTATTTTGCCCACGATAGCTTGAGCTTTACCATCTGCCGTTTTTACTTTTGAATCATGCGGCAAAATGGGAATATTTTGATCCGCTACGAATTCCAAACAATTTTTACCCAAAATACTAACGCTTGCACCACTGTCTAGAAGCCCCAGAATTTCCTTTTCCCCAATAATAATACTGACATAAGGCCTAGGATCGACTTTAGTTCCGACTATGGTCGACACAATGTTTTTCCTTACTTCTTTTCTTTGTTTATACCTTGTTCTTGTCTTCATAATTCGTTTTGAAACTTCTTTGGTAGTACTACCGAAGATCCTCTCTCTCGCTTCGTTATACTCCCTCACCCTTATGTGCAATGGTTTTAACTCTAGCCTCTTAACTGTCTAGAAGCCCCAGAATTTCCTTTTCCCCAATAATAATACTGGCATAAGGCCTAGGATCGACTTTGGTTCCGACTATGGTTGACACAATGTTTTTCCTTACTTCTTTTCTTTGTTTATACCTTGTTCTTGTCTTCATAATTCGTTTTGAAACTTCTTTGGTAGTACTACCGAAGATCCTCTCTCTCGCTTCGTTATACTCCCTCACCCTTATGTGCAATGGTTTTAACTCTAGCCTCTTAACTGTTTCTGGTGGGTCAAGCACCCAATTCCTACTTAATATTTTTTTGATTTGTGGGGACTTGTCAACAGGACGGGATTCTATTGGGTCTGAGTTGAACGCGACTCTCCCGAAAATGTCGCGTTCCGGCGCCGGTTTTCCGGGTTGCAGTTCGGACAATTCGGAGTTATCACTTTTTCTAGCCCGCATTTGTAACAGAAAATGTTTCGCTGAGCCGAACAATCCTGATACATATGTCCCTGCAATCTACAATTCCAGC
Organism: Melanostoma mellinum; assembly: GCA_914767635.1. Classification (NCBI taxonomy): domain Eukaryota; kingdom Metazoa; phylum Arthropoda; class Insecta; order Diptera; family Syrphidae; genus Melanostoma; species Melanostoma mellinum. Next base: position 109,314,354 of record OU612058.1, read on the forward strand.
ACACTAACATTCTTTGGTCGCTGTCGACCCTGTTGGTTTTTGGACGAGCCCCTAACTGGTGAAACGCTGCTACCTGTTCATCCCTGTGCAGCATCTCTTCCGAATCCGTCTCTATTTCATGAACAGCATACCTAGGCGTTGCTCTGAACGGTTTGAGGTTCTCTCGTTCCCTATAAGGAAAAGCTGTTTCAGCGTCCTTACAGGCCATTCTCAACTGGTCCAATGTACCAATCGACTGCGGGTATACCAACCTTCCAACTCGTTCATTTAGGTTCTTCTTTAATATTTTGACCAGCTCTAGCTCCGAAATAGGTATTCTGAGCTGATACCGCATTTTATCTATCGAGGCAAAGAATTCCTCGCTCGATTCCCGAGTGCCGTGCCTGCGATCCATTATTTCCCGTATTATGTCCAGGTCTGACCGCGAGTTGCGAAATTGCCGCATTAATGCAACTTTCAAGGTTGACCAGTCTGGACGTCCATAGGATCGTTGGTACTGCCAAAACCACTCGTAGGCGGCACCCGAGAGAAGGAGGTGGAAATCTCTTAAGACCTCGGCCCAGCTACAATCGTACTGTGCCTGTAACGTTTCTAGTCTGAATATAAAGTCCTCTACTGAAATGGTCTCTAAATTCCCATCGAACCTTAATCCCCATTTGTCTACTTTGATGGGAGTGTACCTAGGTCTATTTTGAGCATTCGACCAGGTAGATGGGTTACGATGGTACTGGTGTTGTTGCTGGTTATAATATAGTGCCTGGTACATTTCTGGCTCCGAGTCTGGTACAAATGGTCTGGACTGTGGATACAGTTGAGAATGCCTACTCTGAAATTGATGACCTACTCGCTGGTGACTAACATCTGGGATCGGTTCAATGGGCTGAGCTGGCAACGAATTCGGCGTTAGCTTACTCAGAAAACTATTGAGCTTTTCGTCCAGCGACCTATTTATTTCCTCTTTTAGAGAGCTAGCGTAGCTACCTTGCGCTGTAACTACTGCAGCGTTAATAGCTACCATCAGTTCCGCTGAAACACTCTCTCTCCCTGTTCGATATTCTTGCGCTCCCTGACTCTCCCGGTTCGATCTGTCCCTTAAATCCACTACTTCTCCTAACTGGTTCATATTTTTAGCTTGCTTTTGTATATTACCCGCGTTTAATTTTTCATCTCTACCTATACCACTCAGTATACTATACGGTGGCCCTTGCGGAGATGTTTCGCTATGAGCCTGGCTAGCTGAACTTACTGGACTTGGAATGTTTGGAGGGGGATGGGACAGATCGACTAAGTCACGGTTCCCTTCTGAACCTGACGGAGCCGCAGAACTTTTGTTGATGGGAGAATGTCCAGCGAACGGCATTGCTCTTGCTCTAGCAGCGGATCGGGTAAGTATTGAACTTTTCTCAACGTTGCTAATTTTGTTATTTTTCTTTATAGGGCTCATATCACCCAAAGCAGCTGATAAGACCAACCTGTTCTTTCGCAGCAATCACGAATAAAAATAAAAAAAAGGAATGCAAGTAGAACAACAATTTAATATATAACAACCTAAACTAACTAATCTATGACCTATAACAAAAAAACAAATATCCTATTCTTATGCTACCTATACTTTAAACTTAACCTAATTTAAGATCCTACACTAACTATTCTAAAATCCTACTCTTCTTGGGTTTAAATTCTAAGATTAGGTAAGGTAGATTATAGCTGTAAGACAGAAAAAATAAAAAAAAACATAAAAAAAACAATATTGATAAGATAACTAAAGAAAAACAAAACGTATAGTAATATAAGAAACAAAAACAGAAAACAGAAACAATTAATAAACAATATCGATGCTTCTATTCAATTCCAAAAAGTTTATTTCAATTTTATATGTTTGCTTGTACTTTGTATGTGTATGTTTGTACGTATGTATGTTTAAGGGGGTTATTTAGCGGTGGCTTTCCGTGACTTGCGACGACTTCTTTTCTTCGTTGAGGTATACACCTGATGGCTTAAGAATTTTATTTTGTAACTCGACGTATCTATTTTGAGGTGAAACATGACATTTAGACAACATAAATACAATTTACTAGGATGTAGGATTTTGTTGTCGTCATCAGTCGCAACATCTTCGTCGCAGATGATTTGGCTTGCTAAGAAGCTATCCAAATCATGACATACGAAGTGCTGGACTATAACGACAACATTATAAGGAAAGATTGGGATGGGAAATTGTCTATGTTGATGAGTTCCGAATTCAAATCGCGATTTGAATGGTTCGTCAAGGACCTTCCATTCGAAGACTTATATGAATTCATACCTCAACACTATAGACAATTGTACACATAAAACAAGTGGAATACCAACAACGAAACGCACCGTCGCAAATGTTCTGGCTTGCTGAAGAGCTCTCCAGAACATGACTTACGGGTTGTTACGTTGCTGTTAGGGAAAGGAAATTAAACACTATGACAACACTGTACGTTTGAACACTATCGAACGATAGTGTGTTTCATTCGTACGTTGGACACAATGTTGGAACAAAACGCTTGGACAACACGTTGGACAACACGTCTGGGCGCCATTTGATACGAAGCAATGGGAGGGGAATTTGGGAGTATAAGGTATAGGAACTGATGAATGAAAAATGAAAATACTAAGGTATGGACAAACGGAACGAAATAAAAACAACATGAGGATATCCACACAGTAGGTATTAGGTAGGGTAGGAAGTTAGCTATGGAAGCCGGGAAGGTAGGTAGGATAAAGAAAACAACAGAGGTACTGGAAGAGGAACAGGAAAGACACTTAACCGTAAGAAAGGAAAGGGAAGATTGCACGGCTTGAAGACATGGCACGCTCGCGTTGCTCGACTTAGCTCGCCGGAAATAGGGGGGAGTCTTGCCTTCACGCCGTACCTCACCGCGTATCAAAAACATAAATCATGCCTTTGAACAAAAAAAAACTAACCACCACCACAAAAAGAACGCGACAACCGTTCCACCTCAATAGATAGCTGCTGATGTTTTTGCAGCATGGTCTTTTCCCACCCAACCTGAAATCTTGTTGACCGTCTTTGCCAAGATTTCCCTATTCTGATTATGCCATCAGGGACCTAGTCATCGCCGTCGACTCACCTTCCGCTTTTCACCCCCCTATAAAAGAATTTAATTTTCCATTGTGCGATTTTCGTCACCCATCAAAAGAACAAATTTTTCATTTCAAAAAGCGTGATGAACATTTCTTTTATTTGATTGAAGTTCAAAGAATACAAAGAACAAGAAACATTATGACTATGTAAAAATAAAAAAAAACTAGGAGGAACAATAAAAAAAACTATAAGTTGGTTAAAGTTACCAAAAAAAAAAAGGAAAAACAACAATAAAATCAACAATTATGCTTATAAATATTACTTTCGACTTCTTATATATTAAAAATTTTGGTTCAGATACTCTTCGGGACGTTTTTACACCCAAAAATGGTCACGGACCTTGAGCCGTGGGTATATAGTGGCACTTGCTTTCTTTTCCGCCACGATTTACTCTACCTCCTGCCTATCTAGAGCTCTAAAAAGGGGAATCGTCCAATAGGACGGCAAAAAGGCAAACCTGCACAGATCAGGGTACAAGTGAACCACCTTTGTTTGTTTTTCCCCACCCCTCCAATTACCTAACCAACGAACTCAAAATTTGAAGAAATCAACGAAAAAAAACTAATGAAAATAAAAAAAAATATATATGTATGAAGAAAAGTATGAAAACGGAATATAAATAAAATGAAATTTGAAACTAGAACTACATAAAAAAAAACCAAAAATAATAAATAAAAAATCACGCTTTTGCTTAATAATAATTGCGTATCAGCAGCCAGTGCTCGGTTTTTGCTGTTTGCCCGACTTAGGGCTCCGCCCCCTCTTGGGCAACTTCTATTGAGTTCTTGCTGGTACTCCTTTTTTTTTTATTGTATCTCGTACGTCGTACGACACCAGACACTTTTTACAAAAAACCCCTTTTAATTTCCACGGTTGCGGACTTATTTGCTTTGTGCTTGTGCAAATTTTCTACCCCCACACTACCCTTATGCGCTTTTTAATTTATTTTATGCGTTTAACCAATTTACTTGGTGGGCCGGAGATTCCCACGAACCCGTGTTAAAATCTTCCTTATTTTCCCCGTTTGGAACTGGAGTGGGATTTGGTTTCGGATTTTTCAGCTATTGGTAGCCGCATATGCACTTTCCCTGCAACTATTTAAAACATTCATTACACTCACATGATTACATTACATACAATCACTATTCAATACAAAATAACATCACAAAATAATCAACCTTAAAGACACTTACCCGTGGAACAGGGTTTTCACTATTTACGTGTCTTCCACTTTTCATCCAGTGTCTATTTCTATTTATTCTTCTTTTTTTTTTCCACTAAGAATTTTAGTCTAGCACTACAAAAAAAATCAAATCAATTTACACAAAAAAAACTACATGAAATTCCCATACCTTTAATGGGTTCGTTAAACAAAAAAAAAATATATGTTGAAACTAACAAAAGGTTACTACACTGTAACCAACCAGCTTTACTTCCGAACTACAATTAAACAACAGTCCACCGCAAAAAATTTTGTTAAGTCCCGAATCTTTGACCTACATTCGTTTACCAAAGAGTTGGTGACTTACGGTTGCATAAGCCGACCGCAAGTTTTGGTGGTAACCGTTCCTCAACTCTTTGGTTCAATAACCCTCGATGGCCATGAAACGATGTTATTAATTACACATTCAAAACCAACGTATAACACAAATTCAAACTTATCACGTTCACGAACCCTATAAAAACCTCCACCAGATGTCTATCGCTATCAATCTACCTTACCCTCATCTTCGACAGTCTGCTGTCAGCTACTTGACATTTGCCAAAAAAAGTTTTCAAAATTAAAATTTTCAAGTCCGCATGGTTCATAGTTCATACTTGCGTCGATTACCAACAAAAAAAAACGAAGAAAACCCTATAAGAAATAAACCTATGCGACTGGCTATATGCCCAACAAAAATAAAACATAAGGACAGAAAAATAAACAACACAAAACATCAACAAATGGCCCACAGGTCAGCTTCCACCAACAAAAACATCTGTGGTCCCGCCAGGTAAGTATTACCATGCTTTTTCATATTTCTTAGGCGGTGCTGAGAGTAGGTCTCACTTACAACGAGTCACGCTTGATGACTCGGCGAAGAAATCTCTGCTCCCAGCCACCACCTCAACCTTGGCAACCACTGCGCTGTATCTTGCACGTTTGATTTCAAGACCATGCAAGAAGAGCCAGTGTTCCGGTTGTGTTTTCATTTGAACCATTCTTGACACTCTTTTTTATCTTCCAGCATCTTCATCGGTTCTTGCAGCGGCCACATATCACCCTAAATAAAAACATCCCTCAATAAACAACCCTCAATCTACCAGGGAAATCTGCTGTGAGATTTTATTCTTTTTTATCTATATCGTTTGTTTGTATGTAGGTATGTTCTTAATTTAATCTGTTTTTCTTCTTCCAGGTGACCGTAACAATATGTGACGAGTGCATCATTGGAATCGACTTTATTAAACAGCACGGAGTTATTTTGGATATCGGTAATCAAGTTTTGAAATACCAAAATAAAGAAATTCCAATGACCTATTCGAATGAAAATACGTCAACACTGAGGACTGTCATCACGGAAGATCTGATTCTGCCTCCTTTTCTGAAGTGTTCGTTTGGACAAAACTGGAAGGTGAGTTTGGAAGCCTTCGATACCTTGTGGTGGAACCAGGCCCAGAGTGTTCCTCCCAAAGCGTCATCATTGGGAAAACACTGGTAGCACCGAAAAACAAAATGGTCCCCGTACGATTACTAAACACCAGACCGTACGATGTAAAGTTGAAGAAAGGAGAAGTCGTTGGACGTTGCGAATCAGTTGCAGCAATTACGAAGATCACAGACGAAGCCCCGAGAAAAACTATAACTCCGGAGGAGCTTAAAACCATCAGAGCTAAAATACTGAATTCATCCAACCTTGATCACCAACAAACAAGGATGGCTGAAAGTCTCCTACAAGAGTACACTGATATCTTCGCATCGCAAAAGGGGCAATATGGTAGGACACAGTAGGTGCAGCATCGCATCAACACAGGAGATGCAAGACCGATTCGTCAACCCGCAAGACGCCTTCCACTGGCCAAACAAGGTGAGGTTGAGGAAATGATAACAACAATGAAGAAGGACGGTCTTATCGAAAATTCCAAAAGTCCTTGGGCTTCACCAGTGGTGCTAGTGAAAAAGAAAGACGGAAGCACTCGTTTTTGTGTGAACTACCGAAGGCTGAACGATGTGACTAAGAAGGACAGCTATCCCCTGCCGAGGATCAGTGATACCCTGGATGCCATGGAGGGAGTGCAGTGGTTCTCGACGCTGGACTTGAAGAGCGGATATTGGCAAGTTGACATCCACCCTGATGATCGGGAAAAGACGGCGTTTTCTACAGGTAATGGGCTCTGGCAGTTTAAAGTTATGCCGTTTGAACTATGCAACGCTCCGGCAACATTCGAGCGTTTGATGGAGTGCGTTCTTCAAGGACTGACGTGGAAAGCGTGCCTAGTCTACTTGGACGATGTCATTGTTTACGGGAAAACATTTGACCAACATTGCAAGAACCTAAAAGCCGTGTTTCAGAGACTTCGAGAGGCTAACCTCAAACTGAATCCGGAAAAATGTGCACTTTTCAAAACCGAAGTCAAGTATTTGGGACACATCATCTCATCCCAAGGAGTAAAGACCGATCCTGAAAAAGTTGACTCCGTCCAAAATTGGCCAACACCACAGGACAAACATCAACTACGAAGCTTTCTTGGTCTTGCCACATATTACCGACGTTTTGTTATGAACTTTGCTGGAGTTGCAAAGAGTTTGCATCAGCTCACCGAAAAAGATAAGCAGTTTAAATGGTCAGGTGAGTTTACAAATTCACGAAATTCGTTCGGGAAACAACAACACTAAGAGTTTCGTAGTCAAATTGGAGTCAAAACAACAAGTTATTGCTGCACTCAAGTCATACAACACCTTACGCAACACCGGAATAACAATGTCAAAAGATCTACCAGCCTCGATTCGACAAAAGCGATACAAATTGATGTGTATCAAAAGACGCCTAAACGAAAGTAATCCACAAATTAAAGTGCTAGTAAGAGATGACAAAATGTTCATCAATAAAAATGTTTTTCGCTGGAGCACTGCGCTGGGTTTTATACACAACAATGCTTCCGATGGAGTTAAAGTGTTAAATGATATTTACAATTCAGATCTAACCCAACAGCTGGGTTCTCTTGTTGTGACAGACGAGGCTTCAAGTTCAAGTTTCGCCAACTTGAAAAAACAAGATCTTAACGCACCCCCTGGCTGTCAAAATGATAAAAGGAGTTTAGCAGATACACCAACCTGCAGAAATATTTCTATAGCATAGGATAAAGGCGCCATCTGCAAAATTATTAAGAAAACCGTTGAATTTAAAAAATTTAAAATAATTAGTTATAATATATCAGGCTTAAGCAATAAATCTTTATTTAGTAATTTTTATAATTTAATTAATGAATATGATTTCGTGTTTTTGTACGAAACATTTGTAGTAGAAGAAGAATGTTATCTCTTTAAAAACAAATTTAAAAACTTCGAGTTTATATGGATTCCGGCAATAAAACAAAATACGAGAGGAAGAGCCAGTGGAGGATGCTACTTCGGGTACAATAAATCGCTTACCAATATAGCGTGTGAATTTAAATATGAAGACGAAATCCATTTTCTCAAAATGAAAGTAGGAGCAAAGAACTTGATTATAATACCCTCGTATATTAATTGCAACCACTGGGAGCGTGATTTCAATGCACTTAATAGTTTTATCGAACACAATAATAGCGATGAAGTTATGATAATTGGAGATCTCAATGCGAGAATAGGTAAAAATGAAGGAAGAGAAAACGGATTTGCGGGAAAAATTAGAAATTCAAAAGACACTACAATCAATGCAAGAGGAATCAAAATGTTGAACCTTTGTGATGCTTATGGATTTAGAATTTTAAATGGAGTTTCTGACTCAGATAAATGTGGAGAGTACACTTTTGTAGGTCAACAAGGATGTTCAGTCGTTGATTACTGTCTAATAAGGGGAAATTGGATTGGTTTAATAGCCGATTTTAAGGTCATAAGTGTCCCATATTCCGACCACTTGCCAATAGTAGTTGAATTTGGAATTAACTGCTCACCACAAATGGAGACAACAGTTCTAAAGCTCCCCCCGGACTAAGATGGAAAGAAGATAAAGCGGAGGCCTATAGACGCAACCTACAGCAAAATGTTCCAATAGACAGCCAACTTACGATAGAAGACATTGAAAACGTAATTAAACAATCATATACAGAAAATCGACAATGCCATGGAAAACCACTTAGACAAAAAGAACAATGGTACGATGCGGAGTGCGAAAAAGCACGTCAAAAATCCTTTGGATGGCTGAAAGTATTCAGAAAATACAGCACCAACCACTTCAAAAAAATTTAGTTGGAAGCGAACGCGGTATTCAAGAAAACGTGTAAGGCAAAAAAAACAAAATTTTTTGAAAACGAGGCTTTAAAGTTAGCACTCTGCAAAAACTCTAAAGAATTCTGGATAGCAATAAACCAAGTAAATGGTACAAAGCTAAAAATAAGTACCAAAGTGAACGTAGACGTATTACTCAGTCATTTCAAATTACTATTGAATACGGAAAGTCTTACAGATCCTATTCAATTCGCGAAACCTGCATACTATAATCATATATTAGATAGAGCTATTACACAGGCTGAAGTAAACAACGCATTGAAAAATCTGAAAGATGGAAAGGCACCTGGGGCGGATAGAATACCAATGGAGTTTCTAAAATATGGAACGGAAATGCTTATTTCAAAATTAACTGCGGCTTTTAATGCAATTTTTGATACGGGAGTACTACCAGAGCAGTTTAAGCATTCTGTAATTTTCCCCATACATAAGAAGGGTAACATTGAAGATCCAGCTAATTATCGAGGGATTTCCTTCCTTAACGCTTCCTATAAGGTGTTTACGAAATTATTGAATGAACGATTGCTAAATTGGATAAATAGCAACAAATTGATTGGTGAATTCCAAGCTGGATTTCGAAGTGGTTACTCAACTATCGATAATCTTTTTGTACTGCAGACAATAGCATCATCGTTTATTGAACAAAAAAAGAAGTTGTATGTACTTTTTGTTGACTTTAAAGCAGCATTTGATACGGTTGAACGAAGAGCGTTATTCTTCAAGCTATACAACATTGGGATGTCTCAAAAATTTGGAAAGGTACTTGAAAATATCTATGATGGCAATATGGCAGCTGTTTGGAACGGCCTTGAAAAGTCAGAATGGTTTGAATCGAAGATGGGAGTCAAACAAGGATGCACTCTAAGTCCAAATCTGTTTGCCTTGTTCATCGACGATCTAGTTGATTTTTTACCTGGTGGCATAGAAATGTCGGGGATTCACATTAAAGCCCTTTTATTTGCTGATGATGTGATAATGTTTGCTCAATCACCTGAAACCCTACAGTTGATGATTAATCGACTCCAAGTGTACTGCCGATTATGGAATCTGAGGGTGAATTTGAGCAAATCGAAAGTTATGATATTTTGTAAAGGTGCGGGTAGAACGGCCAGGAATGAAAAATGGCACTTCGACAGAGAGCCAATTGAGGTCGTTAAAGCATATAAATACCTAGGAGTAACCGTAACCAGTAACCTGAATATGGAAACCCACCTTAAAGATAAACTGGTCAAAGCCAAAAGTGCAATATCTGCAACATGGAAAAGATGCTTCTCAAACAAATTAGTAACACACAGTGTGAAGTATAAAGTCTTTGTAGCGGTGGCAGAATCTATCATGATGTACGCAGCACAGGTTTGGAGAGGAGAAATGTATGAAACAGTCGAAAAACTTCAGCGGTTCTTCATTAAAAAATGCTTTAGTTTACCAAAAAAACACCCCGAATTACATGATCATAACCGAGACAGGACTGTCACCACTTTATGCTAAAACACTCAAGTGTCATGCTGAGTATATCATAAAAGTACTGAACATGCATAACGAAAGGCTTCCTAAAATTGTAGCGCTGCAAACAATCAGAAAGAAAAATCAGTGGTATAGAAAACTCGAAGAACAAGCTACGTACTGTCGAACCAACATGCGACTCCTGGAAGACAACGGAAGATACTGCAAAAATGACCTATTAAATCTTGTTTCCAAAGTAGATGATCAACTTAGAATGGACTCTATAATGAAGGCTGAATCTTCGGTGCATAGATCTATATACAGCCATCTTAATCACAATTTATGCGAGCTTAATTACTTCAACAATGAAAATAAACAGGAGCTTATCTCCGCGATATTGAAAATGAGAGGGGAGCTGATTAGTCTTCACTACATACCGCATCGAGAGGATCTGCCTATTTACTGCAGCATGTGTAACTTGAGGGAAAGAGAAGACGTCATCCATTTCATAGGGAAGTGTCCAATTTTGTGTGAAATACGGAGAAATTCATTAGGCAGCAATTTTAAATCAGAAGACGAAGTAATCGCCCTCCTCAACTGCGAAGGAAACATTAACCAACTCTTCAACTATTTTCGAACAGCGATGTCATATCGCAACCAAATTATAAACGAAGCTTTTTAAAGAAAAATTTATATCTTTACAATTCTTAATATTAATACTTGCTTTTTTAAAAAAGAAAGAAAAAGAAAGAAAGAAAAAAAAAACCTCAATTATATATAATATGTAGTTCACTATTTTTGAAAATTGATGTCAATCGGGCAGACGGCAAAGCCAAGCTCAAACGATTTAATGCAATTACAATATTTGCTTGTAAACAATGTTATACACACTTTTCTGAAATAATAAATCGAATCTATCTATCTATCTATCTATCTATCTATCTGGTCAGGTGAGTGTGAGAAATCTTTTCAGGAACTCAAATACCACCTCTGTAACGCTCCAGTGCTGGCACATCCAACACCTGGCAAAACATTCATCATCGACGCGGATGCAAGCAACGTGGGAATCGGGGCGGTACTATCCCAAGTGCATGATGGCGAAGAGAAAGTGGTGGCATATTACAGCATGGTCCTCTCGAAGCCCGAAAAAAATTACTGCGTGACCAGAAGGGAACTGCTAGCTCTTATCTTGGCAACAAAGCACTTCCATAAGTACATCTATGGGCAGAAATTCCTTCTGCGGACAGACCATGGTGCTCTGAACTGGCTGTTGAACTTCAAAAATCCAGAAGGTCAAGTCGCAAGGTGGATAGAAAGACTGCAGACTTATGATTACCAGATTCAACACCGCAGAGGAAAGTTGCACTCAAACGCTGACGCATTATCCCGAAGACCTTGCCAAATGAATTGCAAGCATTGTAGGCGGCAAGAAGAAAAAGAAAATATTACCGCTCAGCGACTAAGAGCTGACCCAATATGCGAATGGAGCAATGAGGAAGTGAGGACTGCTCAACAGGAGGATCCAGATATCGAACCCATTCTCGCATGGAAAGAAAATGAAGAGAAACCTGAATGGGGAGACATTTCTGGCAGGAGTCCAGTTCTCAAAGCCTATTGGGCACAGTGGGACTCACTATATGTGCAAGAAGGTGTCCTCAGGCGAAGATGGGAATCCACTGACGGTAAGTCATATGTGATGCAGCTGATCGTACCACAATCGAAAGTCAGTGAAGTTCTTCGGGAGATGCACGACGGACCTTCTGGAGGCCACCTGGGAGTAAACAAAACACTGGAGAAGGTGCGACATCGGTTCTACTGGTTACATGCTAGAGATGACGTGGAGAAGTGGTGCCGAATATGTGACAAGTGTGCTGCAACCAAAAGACCGGGTAGGAAGATTCAAGGTAAAATGCATCAGTACAACGTTGGATTGCCTTTTGAGAGGATTGCAGTAGATGTGGCTGGGCCTTTTCCAGAGACCAACGCTGGAAACAAGTACATTCTGGTTGTAATGGACTATTTTAGCAAGTGGCCTGAGGCATATGCCATCCCAAATCAAGAGGCCAAAACGGTGGTCGACCAGATTGTATTTAACTGGGTGAGTAGGTTTGGCGTGCCTATGGAACTCCATTCCGACCAAGGGAGGAACTTTGAGTCAAACATCTTCCAAGGAGTGTGCGGACTACTTGGCATTAAGAAAACGAGAACCACACCGCTTCATCCACAATCTGATGGGATGGTTGAAAGATTCAACCGGACCTTGAAAGAACACCTCACCAAGGTCGTAGGCGACTACCAAAGAGACTGGGATAGGCACGTACCGCTATTCCTGATGGCCTATAGAAGTGCAGTAAATAGCTCGACAGGAAAAACACCATCTGACATCCTGTTCGGGAAAACCATGCGGCTGCCCAGTGAACTTAAATTTGGATGCCCCACAGAGGAGCCACAGGACACGAACGAGTATGTGGACGACCTCAAGGAGAGGCTCGCTGACATCCATAAAAGAACATGGGAACAGATGAAAACCTACAGCGACCGGATGAAGACACGGTACGACACAAAAGCGACAACGTCAGGATTCCAAGCAGGAGATCGTGTGTGGCCTTATAATCCTCATCGTCAAAAGGGATTGTCACCGAAACTTCAGCAAAACTGGGAAGGTCCTTATACTGTTGTCACGAGGATTAACGACGTGGTTTACCGCATCCAAAGAGGACTAAGAGGCAAGTTAAAAGTAGTTCATTGTGACCGGCTGCATCGATATAGTGGCGAGGCTGCAGATGGAATCATTCGGGACGAACAATCGAAAGGAGGGGGCAGTGTAACGTGAACCCAATATTTAATACCAATTTCCTAATCGAAAACGTTCAACCGAAAACACAAGCGGCAACACTAGTGTAAGTGTAGAAATATTCTAGGAGAGAAAATGTTTGACAGCCAAAATAGTGGAGAGTGGAGACAATGTGGAAATTGCTGGAGAGTTCTAGATGAAATGTCATTCGATATAAATAGCCCGCCCGAGGCAACCAGAGGGCAGTTTTGATTATAGAGTGATAAGGTGAAGAGTAAATTGTCTACAAGTGATAGTCCAAAAGTCGAGTTGAGATCGAATAAAGTATAGATACTGAATAAAAGTGGTTGAAATAAATTGAAAAGTGAAGTTTTATTATTCGAACTAAGCGCACGTTACATTATGAAGTAATCTAAAGTATATTCAATATCATTGGTTACCCAACAATTTTGAAATGTGACAACAGTATTTTCAATTCATACGAATTTGAATCATTGGCAAAAGAATGCAACATAGTCTTGAAACTTTTAAGTCATCGATACGCTCAAAGTAATGGGCTTGCAGAAAAGGGTGCAGTTTAAGAATATTCTAAAACGATGTATCGAAAACGCAGACGTTGATCAATTCCGAAACCGAATTTTGGAGTACAATTCGACTCCTATTGCAAGTATGCAATATTCACCATCCGAGTTATTCCTTGTAATTTCGACCTCAAAAAATAGAGGACAAAAGTATTGTCCAGCATCCGGATGGGATGGTCAAATGTTATTTATAAGAAAAAAACAAATGAGCTCTTGTTGTAGATGTCACCGGAGCAACGAGAAAACAATTAAAAGAAAAGGTTTGTAAGTGTGTTTGTTTCAAATTTTAGTTCTCATGGTATTATTTGATTTTAGAGCTAGGACTACCTACCAGTTTATATTGCTGATTGTAGAAAAACTATACGAACCCCGACTGAAAAACTTGAAGTATCGAGAATAGAGCAAAAGTCGAGCTTATAATAAAGAAATATAAGATTTATTAGTTCAATTCGTAAAAGATTTACATTGCCAACTGAGGCGTCTGGAGAAAATGATATCCCTTTTATACATAGTTTCAGGTATATATAGGTAATGTGTTATGTAATAGAAGAAAGAGACAAATAGTATTTCATCTTAAAAGCTTTTTTTTAACATCCTCCGACCGAGGGAACAGAATCGATCTCCAATAAGAATAGCAACTGAATAGGTCTCCTTGTTTTAGCTCCATCTGAATACCGTATTTCACATGCTCTTTAACCTTACCATTAGGACCAGTAAATGCATTTTCATTAATTGCCATTCTCCAGTGGATTCCAGAATCGAAAACAAGCACGACGTCTTTTTTTTTTTAATGGGTTTGTTGAAGCATGTTTTCCATGATGAAACGAGCGAAGTAGTTGCATATATTCTAGGCGCCATCGTTTCCACAAAGCATTTACATGTCGCATTCTTTGCTTCCAGAGAATCTGGATGTTATTCCTTATTCGACTCTGTTGTTCTGAAAGTTAAAAATTCGCGCTAATTTTTAATTTTCAGAACACAAACCCATACTCCCCTTGCCAAATTTTTTCCCGCTACGCTTTAAGCTTCCTTTTCGGTAGGCTGCTGATTTTTTTAAGTTCATCACTTATATCTTAAAATTGAACTAAGTAAGAACACGTCTTTTACACACACACGCGAAATTCTTACTATTACTTCATCTTATGCTCAAAAACAAAACATTCGATTGTTTCAAATGATTTTTAGTTTCTTAATCAAGTCTTAAGTTTATGACTAGTCAGTTATTTACTTTTTTACTAACAAGAGATCTGTATTTTCATAGACTTATCTATTTGAATAGTTCTTATGACTCACAAATCTGAGCAAGTATATCTTCATTTGTTTCGTTATATTGAAAAATCGTAAAAAAGCGTCAGGGTACCAAATTGGCCTAATGACGCTTTACAAAATCGACACTGTACCAAACGCTAATGTTCGGCCCAACGTCGCTATGTCAAAGCGTCATTGTGCCAAACTTCTGCATTTGGCATAATGACGCTTGGCACAATGTCACGGCACCTCTTTGGTTCCATGGCCCGGCTTGGCTTAAAGCTGAGAAATTTAAAACTTTTGACAGATGTAACGCTCCAACATCTGTTGTTTCATCGCTATTGCTTGGGACTGTTTCCGGACGTTCAAAACTTGAGCCTGTTTTGTGCTTTGAAGACTTCAGTAACTGGAATCGCTTGCTACGCGTCACTTGCTTCACATATCGCTTTTCACACTGTCTCAAAACTGAAAAGAAGTGGACATCCTTGCAGTTGTCTGCAGATGAGCTCATAACAGCAGAAACTTATTGGATCAGGTACATACAGTTCAATGAATTACTAACGAAATTGATTTATTACAGAAATCGAAACCTGTACCTGGGTCATCTGACATTGCCCAACTTTTTTCCATTTCTGGACGACGAAGGCTTGATGCGTTTAGGTGGACGATTTCAGTCTTTGCAAGAGTCAGCCGACTTTAAGCACCCTATCATACTGCCAACCAAGTCCCATGTCACAGATCTAATTGTTATTGACTGCCATCAACGATCTCTTCGTAGCGGGGTCAATACTGTTCTGGCACAATTGCGGACTCGTTTTTGGATTAAAAAGGGCAAAAAACTATTTGCCAAACCAGCCTCACAACCATTTGGTCCTCTGCCCATAGAAAGACTTACATTGTCAAGACCATTTGATACTGTTGGTATTGATTTTGCGGGTCCTGTTTATGTATTCGACAGCGTGGCTGGTGATATGAGCAAAACGTATCTTATGGTGTTTACATGTGCTGCTGTACGCGCTGTACATTTTAGTATATTTAGTATTTAGTATATTTATTATTTATTTCCTTAACAATTTTTCTGATATATTATGTTTAAAAATACAAATAAATTAAAAGAAGAGAAATAAATCAGAAGCATTTGAAATTTTTTAAAAATTGTTTTAAATGCCCCTTCAAATTCATGAAAAAGTATATATATAACAAAATATTGGGTGGGGTGACCCTTCAAAAAACTACAAGAATTTTATAATGAAAAAGATATGAAAAAAATAAAAAGTACATAACATCAATTTTATTTAAGTTAATCACAAATTAAATAAGAAGTGATTCAATGCATGCATGATCTAAATTGAATAACCACAATTTCAAGTTCTTTAAAAATTTTGACGTTGAATTTTCTGATCTAAGATATAGTGGCAATTTATTAAAAAGTCTACAAGATGCCACACTAAAGAATCTACGACAAGCAGTGGTGCGTGAGTGAGGAATGTTTACCAAAAATGAATGGTTTCCACGTACGTTGTGGTTTCTAAGAACTCTTAGATTGCGATGACCAGATTTCATAAAGAATATTTTTAATACCTTAAAGCAATAAAGGTGGCGTAAAGGAAGAACCCTCAAACTCTGAAATAATGGAAAACTATGATCCCAACGCGACTTTTTTAGTATTTTTCTTATCATGTTTTTTTGTAGAATAAAAAGTGGTTGAATTTTGTTGGAATAGGTTCCACCCCAGCAGGTTATTGCATATTGCATCTTAGAATGGAAAATTCCGTAATATATATTTTTTAAGAGTTCGTCCTTACACACAGAACGTAGATAAAAAAAATGCCTGAGAACGGAACGAAAATACTGCCTCAACTTTTCCGTATGGGTAGAGAAGTTCATTTTCGAGTTCAGATGTAAGCCTAAATATTTGAATTCATCTACATTTTCTATTTGAAAGCAATTCATATTACACCGTGAACTGTCATCAAAAGTATTCTCTGCGGATAGAGATTCACACTTACAGTGTTCTAATTTAAAACGCTGACAATCGGGAGAGTGGTAAAACACGTCAACTAAAGGGCTATTAGCGTTAGACAAACTAAAAAACATTAATTTCGTTTTAGAGCTAATCACTAGATTGTGGCTAGCAAACCAGACTCTAAGAATACTAAGGTCCCAGTTAATTTCAGATGTCAAGTCTAATAGGCTTTTTGTCCCGTATGCAAATCCTATGTCATCTGCAAAAGCTGTTAACGCACCCTTGAAAGGCAGCTCGAACACAGAATTAATATAAATTAAAAACAGTAAAGGTCCCATGACAGATCCTTGTGGCACGCCCATATTCGTATTTTCCTTACTGCTTCTAGTCCTATTAATTTTAACCTTTTGAGATCGATTCTCAAGATAAGACGTGAGCCATAAGAGTATAGAGCCCCTAAAGCCTGCACACTCTAGCTTTTCTACTAAAATTTTGTGGTTGACCATATCAAATGCCTTTGTTATATCTACAAATAAGCCTGCTGTAAATTTTTTGTCATCCAAGCTTTTGAAAATCATAGAACAAAAATTCAAGAGTGCATCTTCTGTTGATTGTCTTTCGCGAAACCCATACTGAGCAGAAGCAAAGAAATTGTTTTTATCGAGGAATTTCACTATCCTTTTTTTGACAAGTTTTTCAAAAATTTTGCTTATAGATGGGAGCAGCGAGATGGGTCTATAGTTAAAAACTTTATCCTTATCACCTTTTTTGAAAAGTGGTACTACATCAGCACACTTCATTGCATCGGGAAAAATACCAGATATCACGCTATTATTGAATATGTGTGCTAAGATGTCAATAACATTCCATTTAATGTTTTTTAACAGAAGGTTAGAAATACCATCGTTCCCACAGCTATAAGTATTTTTAAGACTTGTTATAGCTTTCGACACTTCTATTGCTGTTAAAGGTTCAAAGAAAAAACTATTACTGTTTCTATTGTAAACACTCCGATTGCAATTCTGACAAAATTGTGTTCTAACATTTGGAACGGTATTATCAGCTAAATTAACAAAATAGTTATTAAACTTATCAGCTACTTCGCTTTCACTCTTATAAACAGTGTTGTTGATGCACAGTTCGATAGGGTTGTTTAATGAAGACGTTTTGTTAATAATACTGTTCACAACTTGCCATTCACGCCTGGAATTACCTTTCGCAGAACTAAATTGATTTCTATAATAAGAATCTTTACATAATTTAATCTCCTTTTTAAGTTCACAGCAGAGTTTCTGGTATTTCTTCTTTAATTTTCTATTTTGCTTGTGCCTGTTGCACTTTATCCTTAGTTTGTTCTTAGCTTTAATTCTTTTCACTAACCTTAAGGAAATCCAGGGCTTTAATCTTTTGTTTAAGTTTTTGTTATTTGGCTTGTATGAACATATTTCCATTTTACGTTTTAAGATCTCTATAAAAAGATCATACGACCTTGATACATCGTTCTCATTATAGACTTGTTCCCAAGACTCAAACAAAAGCATGTTGTTTAATTTACTATGATCAACTCTTGGAGATTCATTGTCAACATCTTGCTTAGTGTATTTCTTAGATTTAATTGTATTTTCGCATTGCAGAAGTAAAACCAGTCATTGAATGATCTGTAATTTGAAAATTGAATACGCATTTTTCTAAACACGAATAATCCTTATTTGCGATACGAACAAAAGCATGATCAAGACACTTGCCCGATATAACCCGAGTGGGCTCATTTATCAAGGAAACTAGTCCATGCAAGGCTATTAGATCTAAAAAAGAAGAAACTACATCGTTTTTCTCCAGAATATCTATGTTTAAATCACCTAGGACAAACAAATTTTTTGATTTTTCATCATCTAACAACCTTGAAAATTCTTCATAAAACACCGAAAAAACATATTTATGAAATCTGTATGGACATAAAAAGACAAAGTCCTCGCTATTCACTTTAAATTAAATTTTTAAAACATCAGCACTCACCAGATTAATAGCTGAGAAGTCATAACAAAAATCATTCCTAATAAAGCACCCAACACCACCAGCAGCATAATCTTCATTAGTATTAGCTATAAAATTATAACCAGGAAGCGAATAATCACTAGCTTCGAAATTGTAAATCCATATTTCGGAAATAAAAATAAGATCAGGCATGCAAAGAAAGGAATCTAAATGTGTAATTAGAGCGGAAAAGTTTTCTCTTAGGCTTCTGATGTTTTGATGCACAAAAAAGAGTTTGTTATTACAATAAGATTCATTTAAAAATACATTTTCTCCATTCGAGTAATCATTAAAAGTGAAGGTAGGAACATCATTTTCAAGATCATAACGATCATCAAAATTCATTTTAAATAAAAAGAGAGAAAAAGAAAAGTGAATACAAAACTTTTTTTTTTATATTTTTGATAGGTCTTCAAACGATTTGATCACAATGACGTTACTACCTTCTTCTTTTCTCATAAGAACATTATTATTATAGTACCATACATATTTATAGTTTTTTTCCTTCCTCATCCCTTTAGCTCGCATAAGAAGTGCTTGCGTGTACTTGGTTAATGCATCGTTGATGTAAACATTTCCCCCTTTGCCGCCAAGAATGCAAGAGTTGATGTTCTCCTTCTTCGTTTTCTTTTCCTTCATTATTCGTTTCTTCACTGCGTGGTCCAAGAAGCTTACGCATAAAATAGACTTGCGCTCGGTGGAACTTACAACAACAATATCAACCGAAAACTGTTTGATTGGTCTTTGTCGTTTTATTGTTAGAAGAAGCAAACCATCGGTCATTTATTCAGATAATGCCCAATCCTCCCACCGAGCTGCTTTGGAACTCAACCATTTTACTTTTGATGATGAAGCCTTTCGTGATTTTGTTGCAAACGACGTATTAGATGGAAATTTATAGTTGAACGTGCCCCATGGGGTGGATTTTGGGAGCGTTTAATACGAACTATTAAAAACGTCCTTAAAGTTGTAATAGGAAAAGCGAAGCTTAATTTCGAGCAATTAAGAACTCTCATCGTGGAAGCAAAAGGAATTGTCAACGCTCGCCCCCTTACTTATTACCAATTTACTTTTGATGATGAAGCCTTTCGTTATTTTGTTGCAAAAGACGTATTAGATGGAAATTTATAGTTGAACGTGCCCCATGGTGGGGTGGATTTTGGGAGCGTTTAATACGAACTATTAAGAAAGTCCTTAAAGTTGTAATAGGAAAAGCGAAGCTTAATTTCGAGCAATTAAGAACTCTCATCGTGGAAGCAGAAGGAATTGTCAACGTTCGCCCCCTTACTTATATAAGCAATAAACCATTTGAGGCTGCTCCTTTGACCCCTGGTGATTTTTTGGCGAATAAAGGCAATTTCTTTAACCTAAGTGAATCCGTTCCTGAGTCGAATAACATCCAGATTCTCTGGAAGCAAAGAATGCGACATGTAAATGCTTTGTGGAAACGATGGCGCCTAGAATATATGCAACTACTTCGCTCGTTTCATCATGGAAAACATGCTTCAACAAACCCATTAAAAAAAAAATGACGTCGTGCTTGATTTCGATTCTGGAAAACCACGAATCCACTGGAGAATGGCAATTAATGAAAATGCGTTTACTGGTCCTGATGGTAAGGTTAAAGAGCATGTGAAATACGGTATTCAGATGGAGCTAAAACAAGGAGACCTATTCAGTTGCTATACTTATTGGAGATCGATTCTGTTCCCTCGGTCGGAGGATGTTAAAAAAAAGCTTTTAAGATGAAATACTATTTGTCTCTTTCTTCTATTACATAACACATTACCTATATATACCTGAAACTATGTATAAAAGGGATATCATTTTCTCCAGACGCCTCAGTTGGCAATGTAAATCTTTTACGAATTGAACTAATAAATCTTATATTTCTTTATTATAAGCTCGACTTTTGCTCTATTCTCGATACTTCAAGTTTTTCAGTCGGGGTTCGTATAGTTTTTCTAAAATCAGCAATATAGACTGGTAGGTAGTCCTAGCTCTAAAATCAAATAATACCATGAGAACTAAAATTTGAAACAAACACACCTACAAACCTTTTCTTTTAATTGTTTTCTCGTTGCTCCGGTGACATCTACAACAAGAGCTCATTTGCTATTTTCTTATAAATAACATTTGACCATCCCATCCGGATGCTGGACAATACTTTTGTCCTCTATTTTTTGAGGTCGAAATTACAAGGAATGGGCGCGTTCGAGAACCTATCGGATAGCCTATCTCGGATAGCCGTATCTTGGATATCTTTTCGATCGATATAGATATCTTTTCCAGATTGCTGCAGACAACAGCTGTGAAATATTAAAATTCGACTTTTGAAAACAGAAAAACATTCAAAATATCATTGTTAGAGGATTATAACTTAGTTTTTTCGATTTCCCATACGTTTTAAAAGACTCTTATGCTAAAATAAATGCACACCAAAACAAAAAATCAACATGAAAAGAAATAAAAATAAATTTTCTATATGTTTGTATCAGCTGTTCGCTAAGGTATCTGAGGTATACCGAAAATTCACAGATAGCTTTGGTTTCTCTATTTGACAGAAATGGTTTGCATCTTTGCTAAATGTTTAACACGTAAACAACAACAACAAGCTATCCGGATACCATTCTCGAACGCAGCCAATAACTCGGATGGTGAATATTGCATACTTGCAATAGGTGTCGAATTGTACTCCAAAATTCGGTTTCGGAATTGATCAACGTCTGCGTTTTCGATACATCGTTTTAGAATATTCTTAGATATAGCTACACCCTTTTCTGCAAGCCCATTACTTTGAGCGTATCGAGGACTTAAAAGTTTCAAGACTATGTTGCATTCTTTTGCCAATGATTCAAATTCGTATGAATTGAAAATACTGTTGTCACATTTCAAAATTGTTGGGTAACCAATGATATTGAATATACCTTAGATTACTTCATAATGTAACGTGCGCCTAGTTCGAATAATAAAACTTCAATTTTCAATTTATTTCAACCACTTTTATTCAGTATCTATACTTTATTCGATCTCAACTCGACTTTTGGACTATCACTTGTAGACAATTTACTCTTCACTTTATCACTCTATAATCAAAACTGCCCTCTGGTTGCCTCGGGCGGGCTATTAATATCGAATGACATTTCATCTAGAACTCTCCAGCAATTTCCACATTGTCTCCACTCTCCACTATTTTGGCTGTCAAACATTTTCTCTCCTAGAATATTTCTACACTTACACTAGTGTTGCCGCTTGTGTTTTCGGTTGAACGTTTTCGATTAGGAAATTGGTATTAAATATTGGGTTCACGTTACACTGCCCCCTCCTTTCGATTGTTCGTCCCGAATGATTCCATCTGCAGCCTCGCCACTATATCGATGCAGCCGGTCACAATGAACTACTTTTAACTTGCCTCTTAGTCCTCTTTGGATGCGGTAAACCACGTCGTTAATCCTCGTGACAACAGTATAAGGACCTTCCCAGTTTTGCTGAAGTTTCGGTGACAATCCCTTTTGACGATGAGGATTTTAAAGCCACACACGATCTCCTGCTTGGAATCCTTACGTTGTCGCTTTTGTGTCGTACCGTGTCTTCATCCGGTCGCTGTAGGTTTTCATCCGTTCCCATGTTCTTTTATGGATGTCAGCGAGCCTCTCCTTGAGGTCGTCCACATACTCGTTCGTGTCCTGTGGCTCCTCTGTGGGGCATCCAAATTTAAGTTCACTGGGCAGGCGCATGGTTTTCCCGAACAGGATGTCAGATGGTGTTTGTCCTGTCGAGCTATGTACTGCACTTCTATAGGCCATCAGGAATAGCGGTACGTGCCTATCCCAGTCTCTTTGGTAGTCGCCTACGACCTTGGTGAGGTGTTCTTTCAAGGTCCGGTTGAATCTTTCAACCATCCCATCAGATTGTGGATGAAGCGGTGTGGTTCTCGTTTTCTAAATGCCAAGTAGTTCGCACACTCCTTGGAAGATGTTTGACTCAAAGTTCCTCCCTTGGTCGGAATGGAGTTCCATAGGCACGCCAAACCTACTCACCTAGTTAAATACAATCTGGTCGACCACCGTTTTGGCCTCTTGATTTGGGATGGCATACGCCTCAAGCCACTTGCTAAAAAGTCCATTACAACCAGAATGTACTTGTTTCCAGCGTTGGTCTCTGGAAAAGGCCCAGCCACATCTACTGCAATCCTCTCAAAAGGCAATCCAACGTTGTACTGATGCATTTTACCTTGAATCTTTCTACGCGGTCCTTTGGTTGCAGCACACTTGTCACATGTTCGGCACCACTTCTCCACGTCATCTCTAGCATGTAACCAGTAGAACCGATGTCGCACCTTCTCCAGTGTTTTGTTTACTCCCAGGTGGCCTCCAGAAGGTCCGTCGTGCATCTCCCGAAGAACTTCACTGACTTTCGATTGCGGTACGATCAGCTGCATCACATATGACTTACCGTCAGTGGATTCCCATCTTCGCCTGAGGACACCTTCTTGCACATATAGTGAGTCCCACTGTGCCCAATAGGCTTTGAGAACTGGACTCCTGTCAGAAATGTCTCCCCATTCAGGTTTCTCTTCATTTTCTTTCCATGCGAGAATGGGTTCGATATCTGGATCCTCCTGTTGAGCAGTCCTCACTTCCTCATTGCTCCATCCGCATATTGGGTCAGCTCTTAGTCGCTGAGCGGTAATATTTTCTTTTTCTTCTTGCCGCCTACAATGCTTACAATCCACTTTGCAAGGTCTTCGGGATAATGCGTCAGCGTTTGAGTGCAACTTTCCTCTGCGGTGTTGAATCTGGTAATCATAAGTCTGCAGTCTTTCTATCCACCTTGCGACTTGACCTTCTGGATTTTTGAAGTTCAACAGCCAGTTCAGAGCACCATGGTCTGTCCGCAGAAGGAATTTCTGCCCATAGATGTACTTATGGAAGTGCTTTGTTGCCAAGATAAGAGCTAGCAGTTCCCTTCTGGTCACGCAGTAATTTCTTTCGGGCTTCGAGAGGACCATGCTGTAATATGCCACCACTTTCTCTTCGCCATCATGCACTTGGGATAGTACCGCCCCGATTCCCACGTTGCTTGCAACCGCGTCGATGATGAGTGTTTTGCCAGGTGTTGGATGAACCAGCACTGGAGCGTTACAGAGGCGGTATTTGAGTTCCTGGTTTGTGTTCTGAAAGTTAAAAATTCGCGCGAATTTTTAATTTTCAGAACACAAACCCATACTCCCCTTGCCAAATTTTATCCCGCTAAGCCTTAAGCTTCCTTTTCTGTACTTCAGGCGGCCGCGGGTGCAGATTTTTTCTTAAGTTCATCACTTGAACTAAGTAAGAACACATCTTTTACACACACAGGCGAATTTCTTACTATTAATTTATCTTATGGTCAAAAACAAAGCTTTTGAATACATCAGACCTTCATACTATGAATGATAAGCGTGGGAGTTTCTTAGATGTCATTAAGCCAATAATCTCTTTAGTCATGCCGCAAAGGATTGTAAACACGGATGACAATGATGATGCAAATTTCTACATTTGGCGCAATGTCGCTAGCTAATTTGGCCCTTTGGCACTTCTACAAAGCGTCATTATACCAAACCCTAATGTTTGGCCCAATGTCACTTTGCAAAAGCGTCATTGTGCCAAATCTCTACATTTGGCATAATGTCGCTTGGCACAATGTCACGGCACCTACCAAAGAGTAGACGACCGCAAGTGTTCAGCAGTAACCCCTCTCGTTAGAAGATCGGCAAGATTCTCGTTTCCAGAGCAATGGCTCCACTCTGAAGAATGTGTGTGACGACGGATCTCAGAAACACGACTTTGAACATAAGGTTTCCAGAGGTCTTTTTCTCCCTGTATCCAACTAAGTGCAATTTTGGAGTCACTCCACATGTTAGCTCGTTCAATATGGATTTTAAGTGATTTTCTAAGGTAGCAACACAAACGGGATGCTATCAAGGCTGCGGTAAGTTCAAATTTGCGCAACGTAAGCTCCTTGGTTCCATCTTCTTTCAGCAGAGCGACTCTGCTTTTAGCACACAAAAAACATACGCTGCACTCGTTTTTGAGATTGATGTTCTTTAGATAAGCAACCGTACCGTAAGCTTTCATCCTGCAAATATATGAAGGTGCACTTTATTTATAGAGGCGAACGCAGTAATAGACCGAGGTAAAGTTATATCCTTTAGTTGCAAAAGATTTTTTACACACTCGTTCCATTCAGCCAACAGGTCAGACGGTATACTTTCATCCCAAGACCCTTTCCTTCTCCATACATCTTGAAATAGAATTTTTACTTTGACAACGGTAGGTCCAAGCATTCCTAAAGGGTCATAGATTCTGGCTATGGTTTGAAGCACGACGCGTTTTGTGGCTTTTGCTAGGTTGGATGTAAGCAAACTTTCCACTGCTGCTAAAGGCACAGCTATTTCATCGCTGAAGACGAAGTCTTTAAACCTTTTGCACGGGTGGCACATCAACGGAGCCATATTTACCACGCACTAAAGAATTATTCGAGTTCCACTTTCTCAAATTCATACTAGCGTTTCTCATAATTTGGGAAGCTTCTTTGCAAATGGTAAGTGCATCATCCTCGGTATCTACACTTATCACCAAATCGTCCATGTAGAACCCGCCTTCCAGCAAATCGCACGTGGATTGAAAATGAGGCTTTTCTTCGGAAAGATGGTGACGCAGAGAAGCTGTTAGTAGAAATGGGCTACAGTTTAGCCCAAAGGTCACCCTTGTCATTCTCAGTTCTTCGAGTTTTGGTATCATGTTTGATGACCCTTGAGATGACAACCAGAGAAAACGGTCGCTGTCTCGATCCTACTCGCTTAACATGATTTGCAGAAAAGCTTTTTCTACATCAGCAACTATTCCAATTCGCCTTAGTCTAAAATTAAGCAGAATTTTCAGGACGTCGCGTCGGGTAGCAGATTCGCTCCTACATGGAGCATGTCGTTCAAAGACGGGTTATCATCTGAGCGAACAGAGGCATCAAATACATTACGCATCTTTGTTGTGATGCTTTCCTCTTTATAGACAGGTCGATGAGGAAGTTAAAACACTCGTTTTGGAGCATGCAAACTGCTAGCTGGAACTGGTTCAGCAACGCCCTCAGCAACCATCTGTCGAATTGCAGTCTCATATTCTTCGAAGCGCTCTGGGTACCGCGACAAACGATTGGACAGTAGAGAAGTCGTTTAATAGCTGATTTCTGTTGTTCTCGGGACACACTTGTATATCTTTCCAGCTTGTAGCTGTGTAACGTGAACCTTTTCGTCTGATGCACGAGGAGATGAGATCATTCGCTTGTTGTTGGTTTTCGGCATCTTCACTTCGTATACCAATGGATTCTAGTGACCAGAACGCAGTAATGTCACAGTCTCTCAAAGCAGGGAGTGTCAAACTTGTGCTTGAAAAAGAAGATAAACACACATTAATATCTGAATCAACATTCTTACCAGATGAGTTATGTGGGCCTTGGATCGTCCATCCGAATATGGTCTATATTGCTCGCAAAAAGTTTGAAATGTGCCTTTGTTTTCCGATTACTACGGCCCAGTAAAAGTTTGAACCAATCAGTGCACTTAAACCTTCTTCTGATTCCATATAATTATACTGTGTGTCGGCCAACTGAATTCCTTGAAATGAGGGACATGAAGTTTCAGGCTTTGGAAGAACGTCTACACAAATTTCGGGGACCACTATTGCCTCTATGTAAACGCTTTTGTTGTTGAACTGACTAAGAATCGCCACTCGCACTTTGTCAAGGACTTGAAATGGACACTGCACTTTGCTTCCAAATGGTATGACGGAGATTCTCACTTTTCCAACAGGAATTAAGTTTAGTTTTTGAGCGAGACTCTCACGAACATATGAATGTTGACTGCCGCCATCTATAATTAGTCGTATAAGAATATTTTTGTTTTTGTTAGAGGCTGCGGCGATGCCTCGAGCTGTTTTCAGAAGAACATTTAAATTTTCAAATACAGAATTGGCACACAAAATGGCGTTTTGACAATCGGACATTTGATTTTCAGCATTTGATTTTGACACTACAGGCGCCGCGAGTACTTTTGTTTTGGCGAATGAGGGATCACACATCGACGTTAAATGTTTTCCTTTACATTTGTGTCAAGAAATCCACCGCCAGCTTTTGCAATTTCTGGCTGAATGTCCGGCTTTTGTACAGCGAAAACAACGATTATTTTTACGGAGTAGATCTTTTTTTTCTGTAATGGATTTATTGCTATCACAGTCTTTTGTACAATGACTCTTTGAAGTGCAGAAGAAGCATTGGTCTTTTTCGTTTACTTACTTACTTAGGTAGGCATTACAGTTCAGGGTGAACCTGGGCCTCAACCAACATCCTTCTATAACGACTACGATTTCGGGCGAGCTCTCTCCAGTTTCGCACTCCAAGTCGGTTGAGGTCTTCATCCACTTGATTGCGCCACCTAAGACGAGGTCTTCCCCTTCTGCGATTTCCCTGCAATGTGCTTTCGAACACCCGACGAGCCGGAGCGTTTGGGTCCATCCGCCCTACATGACCCAACCATCGTATACTCGCGATGCGTACTCTTCTGGCTATGCCCATGTCGCGGTACAACTCATACAGCTCGTTGTTGTATGTTCTTTTCCGCACATTGTCTTCGCATACGGGACCAAAGATCATTCGGAGAATTTTTCTTTCGAAACGACCAAGGGTTTTCTCATCCGCTTTCGATAAGGTCCATGCTTCTGCGCCGTAAATCAGGACTGGGATGATTAAGGTCTTATATAAGGTTACCTTGGTTTTTCTGGAGAGGGTTTTGTTTCTCAATTGCCTTCTTAACCCAAAGAAGCAACGGCTGGCAAGATTTATTCTCCGTTTGATCTCCGCACTGATGTTGTTGTCCGTGTCTACAGCGGATTCTAGGTAGACGAAGTCCTGTACTACCTCGAAGTTATGTCTGTCTATTGTGACGTATTGTCCAATTCGTCGATGTTCTGTGTCCCTGTTTGATGACAGCATATACTTCGTTTTGCCCTCATAAACCATCAAACCCATTTTTGCCACTTCTGTTTCAATACTCGCAAAAGCACCTATGACATCACGCTTTTTTCTTCCCATTACGTCAATATCGTCTGCATGGGCGAGTAATTGTACAGACTTTTGAAAGATTGTTCCTCTGGTGTTGACGTTTGAGTTTCTTACAATTTGTTCAAGTATGATGTTGAAGAAATCGCATGACAGTTTGTCGCCTTGTCTAAAACCTTTTTCGACATCAAAGAACTCAGTGAGTTCTTTACTGACCTTGACGGAGCAGCGTGAATTCTCCAAAGTCATCCTGCATAGTCGTACGAGTTTTGCAGGGATGCCGAAACTAGACATGGCTCTGTACAGCTCGTCTCTGTAGATACTGTCATACGCGGCCTTGAAATCGATAAAGAGATGGTGAATATCGATATTACGTTCTCGAGTTTTTTCCAAGATCTGCCGTAACATTGATAAGGACCTATCAAGTTGTTTTTTTTTATAATTAGCGTGCACATCAAGGGGTTATGACTACCCTTATAATGTTATAAAAACACAGTGCGAGCATTTAGGAAAATAGGAGAGGATTTGAAAGGAGACACCGATGCACGTTGCTTTTGAATCTTTGTAAATCGTAATGCGGGGGAAACACAGAGCCAGGTAAAGCATTCCACATTCGAGTGGTGCGACTAAAATAAAAATCTCTATACTTGACTGTACGCCCGAAGTTGGGCTCAAGGCAGAACTGATGAGCATTCCTAGCGAGGCGGGTGTTGCGGCTAAATTGTTTCAAGGGAGGAATGCAGCTGGCTATTTCACTTGAGCACTGTTTGTGGAAAAAACGATAAAAGAGAGAAAGACAGGTGACGTTTCGACGATGTCCAAGAGAATCAATCGATTCTACGATTGAACTATCACCTATCAATCTCAACGCTCTATTTTGTACCCTATCAAGTAGGCGCAAAGAAGTTTGAGAAGCACCTGACCAGATATGAGAGTTATACTCCAGTTTTGGGCGGATGAATGCATTATAAATTGTAGCCAGATCAGAAGGGGTGAAGAATTTCCTGCATCGTCTCAAGAAACCTAAGCATTTAGCAGCGTTTTTGGCGACTTCAAATATGTGGTCGTTCTTACTATGGAGTCAGATAGCGCATCAAACTCGTTAGAGGTCGAATTGCTATCTAAATTGGGGCTTCTATAGATAAAACAGTAATGAATGATTTGCTTACGGACGGTGAATTTTAACCACATGAAATTAAAGTTCGTATTAGAACAAAGGCCGTATTGTGGTAGAAGCTGGTAAGCAATATCATGTCTAACATATACGGCGAGGCATGGGAGGAAAAGAATAGTGGCACTAAGCTATATCCAGGCAGGTTGAATTCTGAGGGATCAGAACCAACACCCACCTGTGTTTCACTTAGTGCCAAAACAGCTGGCCTGCATTTTGCAGTGTGAGCGTACACAGCAAAGAAATTCGATCGCAACCCCCGAATGTTGCTAAAATCGACACGAAATTTACCCGACATCACCATTCACAAAAACACACAAAACAAAATATCGAACGCAGACGCTATCTAAGTAAAATCAACAAGTGCAAATCTTATTGGGAAACCAAAAAAAAATTACTACGGTGTTATGCCCAGCAAGCAATTTGATTTTGGTTCACCAACGGGATCAACACCGTTGATCTCACTATCCGCCTAGCAAACCCACAGTCTCATTGACTGCACACACCACCCAGATAAGATAAGAAATTATCAAATCGAGCAAATGTGTGCAGACACTGAGACTGCGAGAGTGGTGTGGGGGAGGAGAAGATGGGGAGGTATGCACTAAGTGTTTGGTCTATTGATGGGCTTTTTTTTTTTTTTTTGCTTCGATTAATTTTTGCACTGTGCTGCACTGAATTATTTTTGCACAAGAAACTTGAACACTTTTTCACAGATGTGTTTTAATCACGGCGCGGCGGAAAATAACTTTTATTATTGATTTTACGTTTGTTTTATTGTTTTTATTTGGTATAATTTTTTTTAGGGGTAAGAAAACTATTGCTTTAGAACGGGGGAATGGTAAGCGGACACTTGGCACGGTGCGTGTTTACGCGTTCGGTATCAGATCGGCACTGACTGTTGACGTGGGGTTTCAGACGTTCACATATTACAGCAGACAAGATCTTTTAAGCGACGTTTAGGAGGCTTATCCCTCTATAATTGGCGCAATTGTGAGGGTCTCCTTTCTTAAGGATCGGGCATACGATACTGAGGTTCCATTCATCGGGCATGCTTTCTTCCGACCATATCATGCAGATCAGCTGGTGCATGCTCCTTTCCAACTGATCTCCAGCTGCCTTGAAAAGTTCGGCATCAAGGCCATCTGCACCTGCAGTCATATTTGATTTAAGTTTGCATATAGCAAGCTTAACTTCTTCTAGGTCGGGAGGATGGCATTCTTGATCATCGTCCAAGCTGAATGGGGCGATCTGCCTGACAGCGGAATTTGTGTCCTCATTGCCGTTAAGCAGTCTGCAGAAATGATCTTTCCAGATCCTCAGTAGCGACTGCGACTCTATAACTATGTTTCCCTGCTGGTCTTTACAGGCTTGAGTTCGGGATTTGCCACCCTGGCAGGATCTTTCTACCTTTTGGTAAAACTTCCGAATCTCGTTTCTGTCATGGCATCTCTCTATTTCCGCGAACGAGCGCTTCTCATGCTGCTTCTTTTTCTTTTTGAGAAGTCGGTGTTCTTCCCTTCTTCTCTCCTTGTAAATCTCGTTATACTGATCGTAAGCAGCCCTCGTTCGTGTTTGCATAAGCATTTGTCGTGCTCTTTGCTTGGCTGCATTTGCCTGCCTGCATTCTTCATCGAACCATGGGTTTCGTTTTGGTGGCCGAGTGAAACCCAGAACCTCAGAAGCAGCGGTTCTGATGGCTTCTTGGCATTGCTGCCACTGGTTTTCAATGTTTAATGCTGGTGGCATGGGATTCAAAGATAATTTAAGGGACACTCGATTGGAAAAGGCATTGGCAATCTCTTGCGATTGTAGCTTTCCGACGTCATATCTCTTCACAGCGTTAGTTCGTGCTGGTCGTGAACAAGATATCCTCATTCGTACCTTGGCTACAACAAGGTGGTGCCCTGACATAAGGCCATACGACATAAGGCCATATTCGAACATATGGCGCTATGACGCTTTCAATTGTGACTTAAGGCCATATTCGAACATATGGTCTAATGACGCTTTGTCAAAGGGTCGTAAAGACATATTTTTTTGCGACTTTAGGCCATACATTGAAATGCCCTAATGAAGCTTTCTAAATTATTTTGTTAATAGTTGACCTTGAAACATTATACAGTTTTTAGAAAGCAACACAATGTGCTATCTCACAAAAAAAAGCAACAGTTATGAGCTTGACGAAAAATTTTCATTGATCAGTGAAAACTTGCATTCATTCATTCATTCATTCATGCCTTCATCAAATCATTGGATACTTCTTAATCAGTTGCACAAGTTGTCGTTACAATTGAGAAAAAAACAAGTGGAATTAAAAGACCTTATACATATACATACATATATGTATAATTATAGTTTTTGCGAAATGTTTCGAAAAGGCAGCAAATGGCTTTATATTCCGGATTTCAAATAAGTTTATAAATGTAAATATGAATCCAAGTATTGAAAATACCAAATTTTAACACAATCACTTTCTTTATCGCATGAATTTTGCATTCATAGAAAAAAACAATTTGTTCGTTTCTGGATAACCGTACGATGGCAAATTTGTGCAAAATTATGTTCGTTTGGCTTTTTACTCACGACAGAATGATGAAGATAAGAGCGAAGCGGAAAAAATTTTCCCAGAGGAGTATGGATGTGTGGTGTAAAAATAAAAATTCGCGCGAAAATTTTTTCCGCTTCGCTCTTATCTTCATTATTCTATCGTGAGTAAAAAGCCGAACGATAAACGATAAAAATTTGTTCGAATTTTTAGTTTTACAGCACACATCCATACTCCTCTGGGAAACTTTTTTCATTTATAAACTTGTTTGAAATCCGGAATGTAAAGCAATTTGCTGCCTTTTTGAAACCCTTCGCAAAAATTATAATTATATATAAGCTCTTTTAATTCCATTTTTTTCTAAATTGAAACGACCGCTTGTGCAACTGATTAAGAAGTAAGGATTTGATGGAGGTATGAATGAATGAATGAATGCAAGTTTTCACTGATCAATGAAAATTTTTCGTACAGCTCATAACTGTTCCACTTTAAGTTGTATTTAGAATGTCTTCCTCGGCCAACCGAAAAATACAATAAAAACAAAAATCCAACCCTCTATTCTTTTTGCAGAAGAATAGTTTAAAATAGTTTAACTATATATTCTAAAAACACTTTCTTGAAATTTAAGCTGTTAATTTGATTATTTATCAAAGATTTATCTTTGCAAATAATGTGATGTTTTTTTTTATTTGGAAAGAAAAATTCAGTTTCGTTGTATAATGTTTGGTGTTTATTTTTTTAACTGGGAAACGGAAGAATGGGTTATAAGGCCATGATGGCATTAAGACGCTTTGGAAAGCGTCATTAGACCATATGTTCGAATATGGCCTTAAGTCACAAGTCAAAGCGTCTTAACGCCATATATTCGAATATGGCCTTATGTCGTATGGTCTTATGTCAGGGCACCCAACAAGGTAGTGGTCCAAGTCAAAGTTGGCCCCTCGAAAAGTTCGGACATCTAGCACACTGGAAGAGTGCCTTGCGTCGATCGCAACATGGTGAATTTTCGTTTAGTGATATTAAACTCGTTGCTGTCCCTGTTGTGGAAGATGAAGCTTTTGCAATTGTTGCGACAGAGACAACACGACTTCTTTCTAGTGATTCGACTTCCCGCTTCAGAAATCGCATAATACCTAGTACCTGTTTATCGCCAATTTTTGAAAGAGTCGAGCTACTTGTTTCCAGTTGTTCCATATCGTCTTTCTCTTAATGAAAATCATTGTCTCTTTCGGTAGTGCGGTGGTAGTCGATTCGGAGCTCAACAGCGGAGTAAAATGGATTTGAGCATGACGAAGTATTGGTGTGTTGGCACTTGTAAAGCTGTTAGAGTGCGACTGCATGCTGTAATTGAATTGTATAGATGACGTAGTCCAGTAACATCAGTTGGAGAATTTACCGGTCGAAGGGCAATTAGTTATTACATATGTTTGTCTACTAGGCGCTCGGTATCGCCGAACTGTTCTATCAAAAGGGAGATAGCCGCATCATAGCACATTTCCGTTGCAGAAAAACCTTCGATCAACTTCTTTGCATTACCCACTAACACACTTTCAAGATAACTGAACTTGTCAGAAGATGTCAAACCGATATTTTCGTGAATTTTCGTACGGAACTGGTCCCAAAACGCAACCATTTTTGAAAATCTCCATCGAACTTTTTTAACGCCAGCACCGGCAGCTTCATGGGTCTATGCGCTGTACTAGATGTCTCGTTTAGGTTTACTGTTCTGGGTGTCTGCTTCTTCTTAAGTTTAGCTACGCGCGAATAAAGCTTCGCAAGTGTTCCTATGGCAGAGTCTTGGTACTCTGCAACCTTTTCGCATTCTCTATCCAGGTCCTCGTCTTTGATGAGGTTTTTACATCTAACCTCCTGATTGGAGACCAAAAGACTCTCGTTGGCTGCCGCTGAATATCCGAACTCAGTTCTTCTTCGATGTCATCGAAATTCTCCCCATCTTTTATTTGGGACTCCGCAGAAGCTAAATATTCAGTGGCAAGCATTACAATTTTTGTCCCTTGTCCTCTGTAGGCGGAACGAGCAGAGGTCTCCATCTTATGAAGCGTTTAGAAAGAACACGATTATATTTTCGGGATTAAATACGTTAAATATATTTCTTTTCTCTGTACGTCTTTCGCTCCCGGGTTTTGGCACCATGTAGAAAAACTATACGAACCCCGACTGAAAAACTTGAAGTATCGAGAATAGAGCAAAAGTCCGAGCTTATAATAAAGAAATATGTGTTATTAGTCTTGCTTAATTTAGCTCTGTCGAAAATTTCATTTCATTTCAGTATTTCTATTGATTTTAATATCATTGTGAATAGTTTTAGTGTTTTGAAGTGTTTAAAATCAATTAAATCAATTAAAATTGTTTGTTTCCTGCATTTTTGTAGTGAATTAGTTTTATTTGTTTGTCGCTCTGCATTCATTGTGTTTGGTGAGAAACAGATTTTTTTTTCTTATTTTTCTGTTCCGTTTGAGTGTGTTTTGAGTGATTTCAATAAACTTTCTCTTCTCTTTCTATTATATTGTAAATCTTAACTATCATCTTTGTCTAAATTAAGTATATTCCAATTTAATTTTGTATATCAAAAGTAAAAACTTTCTGTAAATTATCTGCTTGGTGGTGCGATCGTCTAGCAGACCAGCATTTTTAGTACAATTCAACTCCCGGGACACAAGTGCAAATCCCATTGGGGTCACTTTTTTTTTTTTTTTTTGTTAATAATTATCATTTTGATTTCACCTTATTTTTATTGCACTTGCAAATTAATTTAATTTTTTAATTACATTTTTAACGTGGCTTGTGCAGCGGGTAAATGCATCGAAAACGCCAGTGCGCCTCTCTTTGAATGCTATGGGCCTTGCGGGAATGTCTTCCATTCCAAGTGTATCGGCTCAAGCAATGCATTTTTGGATAAAATAAGTGCGTCAAAGATTGCTTGTTGGTATTGCTCAGAATGCAAAAAGATATCCCTGTACCTACTGGCTATTAAAATGTCCAATTTTAAACTAGACATTTTGAAGCTGTCGAAAGGCTTTGAGGAACTTCTTAAGGTTTTCAATGACAGTGTTTCTAACCTTGCTTCATTTTCATCTCCTTATAGTTCCGTTGATACTTCAACCTCAACTGATGATTTGGGGCCATTAATCATTGAGAAACCCCAATTGTTAGTAGACCTTCAATCGCAACCGACTTCCTTAGCTACCAGCTCGGCCATAGCATTATCCAAAAACTCAAAAAAAATCGCGATGGTGCAGTAGCTAATCAAGTTTCTAGTCCTCCTCCAAAGCGCAAAACACTGAGGAGCAATACGAACAAAGATCAACTGAACAGTTTACTCGTTCTTCCTGAGTCCAATGCGTTCTGTTAAAGAAATGCCGTTCCGTAATAATGTTCCCACTTCAATATCTAGATTAGATTAGATTAGATTAGATTTTATTTTTCTTTTCTATACATTTGCAGATAATTCTTACTTAAACTAATGTTAATTACAAATCTTAAATAGGCAAACGAAAAGATGTAAGAAAGAAAAACATTTAGTGACATCTATATTTTCTTACGAGAAGTTAATAGTTTTGATGACACATCAAAATATAAGTTATACAATACAAAACATGTGGGGTGGCAATAATAGAATTTGAGAACAATAGAAATACAATATTTCTATAAAAATTCAATTGAAGAATGAATAACAAAAAAATAAATAACAAGGAATATTAAATTAAAGAAATACTACAATACTCGTATTAATAAATAAAGTGAGAATGTTAGAAGAGATTAGATTCTAAATTTAAATGGCTAAAGTTTAAAAGCCAAACCTTGATGCTTCTTTGAAACAATCCAGAATTTGTAATTGCTCTAATGGACGGCGGTAGATTATTGAATAAGCGAGCAGAAGATACAGAATAAAAATTACGAAATGCAGTTGTACGGAAGAAAGGAACAGATACAAAATTAGACACGTTAACACGTAAACTATGAGTAGAAATAAGCCGAAAGTTTCTATTTCCAGATTTCATAAAAAAAAGTCTTCAACACTTTAAAACAGTACAGGTGACGAACTGGAAGGATACTGAGGTTACAAAACAAAGGAAAACTAGGATGTCTTACAGGTTTGCGGCATATTTTTCTCAAAACATGTTTTTGTAGTACCAAGAGAGGTTGTATTTTGTTTAAGTACGATCCACCCCAGCAGGCGATACCATATTGCAATTTGGAATGAAATATACCGTAATAGATCTGTTTCAAGAGCAAGACAGAGCACACATTTTGTAAGTAATAAAAAAGACGAAGAGTAGAACGGAAATACAGACTCAAAGATGTGGTGTGATTTGAAAAGTTCATTTTAGAGTCAATGATTAGCCCTAGATATTTAAATTCATTCACTGTCTCAATTTCAAAACAGTTATTACTACAACTAAGATGGCTATAAAAAGTGGAAGCAGAATAAGAACTCAAATTACAATTACAGTTAGATATATCGAATTTGTGACATTCTGGTGCATGGAAGTAGATACCATTTACAAAATTAGCCGGGGAAGTCAAACTGAAAAACATTATTTTTGTTTTTCTACTTATAACCAATTTGTGCTTAGCAAACCATACCCTCAACAGACTCAGATCCCAATTTATATCCGCAATAAGGTCCAAAGTACTTTTCGCACCATACGAGAAACCTATGTCATCCGCGAAAGCAGTTGGAAAACCCTTAAAGTTAAGTTCCAATACAGAGTTGATATAGATAAGAAAGAGAAGAGGTCCAAGGACAGAACCTTGAGGTACACCCAAATTAAAAGTTTTTACATCACTTCTAGACTCTCCAATCTTTACTCTTTGAGACCTATCTTTAAGATACGACTCAAACCAATCTAGAACAAAACCACGAAACCCCGCTTTTTCTAATTTCTCTAGTAAAATTGCATGGTTGACCATATCAAAGGCCTTGGTTATATCAATGAAGAGACCGGCTGTACAATTCTTGCCATCAAGGTTTGACATAATGTTTGAGCAAAACTGTAGGAGAGCATCTTCAGTGGATCTTTCCTTCCGAAATCCAAATTGTTTATAGAGGCCAGATAAACCATCAATACCGCTAGAGTTTGTATTTTTTAAACCATGAATAGCTTTTAACGTTTCGAGAGGAGTTATGGGTTTGAAAACAAAACTGTTTCTCTGAAATGGCTCAACAAACATGGGACTGGGCGAACAGGAGGTACAGACTGCATTGACAACAGAAGGTTGCAAGCAGCTGACTGCATTCACATAGTAATCATTAAATGCATTAGCAACATCAACAGGTTCGGAAACTATACAATTATCTACTTCCAGAGATCTAGGTGCTTTAGAGGAAGAGTTTTTGTTCAACATACTATTAACAATTTCCCATTCACTTCTCAGATTGCCTTTAACACTATTGAAACGGTTACGGTAGTAGGTATCACGGTAGATAGGTATCTCCCTTTTTAATTCCCTGCACAATTTTTTGTATTTTATTCTTAAGCCTGTTTTGTTGGGATTACGGTTAAGTTTTATTCTAAGCTTATTTTCAACGTTTATCTTTTTTAAGAGTTCATTAGTTATCCACGGTTTAAGTCTTTTTTTTCGTTTTTTACTAATCACAAATGACGAACAATTGGTAACATGCATTTTAAGACATTCAAGAAATGTTGTGAAAGCAACTGAAGCATCACTGCACAGATACACACCATCCCAAAACTCATAAAGCAGTTCATTTTTGAGCTTAACAATATCTATTTTTGCAATTTTGCTGGGTAATTCAGTGTCATTTTTAGGTTTTAAGCAAGAAGTTTTCACTAAGACGCCTGTCATGCAGTGATCAGTGATCTTAAAATCAAACAAACATTTTTCACATGCAAACGAGGAAGAACAATCAAATCGACATAAAACATGATCTAAACAACTACCGGACACAATTCTTGTAGGCTCGTTAATGAGAGACTCAAATCCATGAGAGGCTACTAGGTCAAGGTATTTTGAAACAACTTCGCTTTTCTCTAAAATATTTATGTTCATATCACCAACAACAATTACATTTTTTGCCTTGATTTTATCTAGCACAGTGGAAAACTCTTGCAAAAACACAGAAATATTGAACATATGAAGTCTATAAACACATAGAAAAACATAAACACTATTGAATACAATTGAAACCATTAAAACATCTGCACTAACAAATTCTACACACCTAAACTCTTCAACTTGGTAACAATCTTTCACAAAACAACCAACACCACCAGCAGCGTAATTTTCATTCGTTTTGGCATAAAAATTGTAGCCAGGTATAGCATAATCATTTTTTTCAAAATTGTAGATCCACAATTCAGACACAAAAACAATATCTGGACTACACAAAAAAGAATCAAGGTGAACGATAAGCGATGAAAAGTTTTCTCTTAAACTTCTAACATTCTGATGAACAATAAAAAGTTTATCATTGCAATAAGAATTAATTTAAAAATATTATCACATTCATTACTTGAATTAAGGACAGACATTTCTTCGATTAAATCATTGACTTCATTCATTATAATACTGAAAATAAATAAATAAACAAAAGGCACTAGATAAGTGAAAGATCATTAAATGATCTTATTGAAAACACTTTGCCACCCTCAACTTTTCTGACAAGAATTTGATTATTTTTATACCAAGTGTATTTAATTCCTTTTTGTTTACCTACTTCTTTTACTTTCATATAAAGTGCCTGTGTATATTTGGTGAGAGATTCATTTAAGAAAATACTGTTTCTCTTAGTACTGCTGCTGCTGTTGTTATTGTTACTGCTACTGCGGCTACTGTTGCTGTTGCTGTTTCCCTCGCCGCCGCCGTCACCAAGAATCGCCTTTCCGATGCCAACAAATTGTGTATTGAGGTTTTTTTTGTGTGTCCTCTTTGCGTGCATAATTCTTTGTTTGGTAGTTAAAGAAGAGAATTTAACGCAGATGACATTCTCGTTGGTATGAAGAGATGGTGTTGACTTATTTTGGATTCGTTTTACGAAACACTTTTCAATGTCATTTCCAGAGACATCGATAGACAAAGCTTTGTTAAAGATTAACTTTGCCGTCTCAAATGCATTTTTTTCGTTTACATTAGTAGCACCAACGATTTCGATAAAATTCTCCATTTGTTTTTGTTGACTCCAGTTAAGCCTGCTTTCCAGACTAACGACCTTCGATTTAAGCTCGTTATTTTCTACCCTTAGTTCATTTACCTGCTGCAAGAAACGCTGGTTTGTTTCCTCCAAGCTTGCTAATTTTTGATATATCATTTGAAGGGTATAGGTATTTTCACCCTCCTCAATACGGTCAGATGAAGAAGCAGATATTGCCGATGGGGAAGATTTAGTGCGTTTTGTTGAGTTTTGCACATTCTTAGCAGCAAGTTGTGCCGGTACCTTGTTGTTGTTTAGTGTAGGTGAACTTGTGTTTGACAAATGCATTGAGCGTCGTCTTAGAACTGCACACTTATCACAGCGGAATGGATTGCCACTTGATTTAAAGAAATCACCGTCTTGTTCATTTATATTGTAACGTGAACCCAACATTTTATACCAATTTCCTAATCGAAAAACGTTCAACCGAAAACACAACTGGCAACACTTTAATGGAATGGTATAAATGACAGGCGTTGCTTGTAAGCCAGTGTGTGTGAGTGTATAGAGAGACAGACAGACAGAGAGTAGACAGCAAATGTGGAGACAATGTAGAAGTTACTGGAGAGTTCTAGATGGCATGTCATTCGATATAAATAGCCCGCCCGAGGCAACCACAGGGCAGTCTTGTTTATAGAGTGATAAAGTTAAGAGTAAATACAAGTGATAGTCCAAAAGTCGAGTTGAGTTCAAATAAAGTGTATATCGAAAGTAGATACTGAATAAAGTGGTAGAATTAAATTGAAAAGTGAAGTTTTATTTTTCGAACTAAGCGCACGTTACATTGGTGTCAGAAGTGTAAATAAAACTTATTTGAAGTAAAGTGTAAAAAAAAAAAATAAAAAAAAAAATAAAAAGTAAAAAGAAAAATAATAATTATACAGTGAAAATGGGTAAGTTGTTAGAAAAGCTCAACTGCATTGAGCTTAAAAGTGAGTTAGGTAAGCGAAATCTTTCTAGAGCGGGATCGAAAAATGAGCTCGTCCTGCGCTTGCGTAACTATTTGGAACAGCAAGGGGAAGACGTAAACACTTTTGTTTTTGAAATAGAAGTGGAAGAAGAGGAAGTAAGTGAAAATGTAGATTTTTCTAGTATGATGAAACTTTTGTTAGAACAACGAAACGAGCAAAAGAAGGAACAGCAGAATGTTCTCGAACAACTTGAAGCACAACGAAACGAACAAAAGAAAGAACAGCAGAATGCTCTCGAACGACTCGAAGTACAACAAAAGAAGCTGATTGAAGAGCAACAGCAGAATATTCTCGGACGTCTGGAAGAGCAAAGAAACGAGCAAAAGAAGGAACAGCAGAATGTTCTCGAAAGACTTGAGGCGCAACAGAATGTTTTGGAAGGTCAGAAAAACATTCTAGAAAGCAAATTGGGTAACATTGAGAAAAATGTTTGTGGCCTAGAAAAACGCATTGAATGTGTTGAGAAACGATTTTCCAAGCTTGAGAGTCAATGCGAAAGTCAGCTTGCCACTTTGGAGAAACGAATCGAAAACATGGCTAAAGAACTAGACCAGATGCGGAAAATGGAGCTACGGAAAACTTGTGGAGATTGTCTAAAGCAAAGAGAAGTACAACCACCAACATTCGACGGACAGTCGTCTTGGTCAGTTTACAGGAGACAATTCGAGGCAGCTGCGACAGCAAATGGCTGGGATGACGAAGACAAATACATAGCACTGACTCTTGCTCTTAGAGGACCAGCAGCTGAATTACTTCAAACTGTTCCAGCTGGTAAGAGCTACGATTTCAGTTCTCTCGTGGCAGCTATAGATAAACGGTTTGGTGATAGCCACTTGAAAGAGGTCTTCCGAGTCCAACTCAATAGCAGAGTCCAGAAAAGGGGTGAAAGTCTACAGCAGCTCCAAGCAGACGTCGAAAGACTGGCTCACCTGGCATACCCGGATGCTGGAGAAGAAATCATCAACCATCTGGCTGTTGAGTCCTTCGTTCGTGCCATTTCTGACAAACATCTTCAGAGATCTGTGCGAACTGCTAGAACACGAACTCTTTCTGAGACTCTAGAGTTTGCATTAATGATGGAAGCATCTGAGCAAGCTTCTCAAATGGTACATTGTCAAAGAGAAGCCATATTCGAGGCTGGATCATGCCCAGGAATTAAGCTACAAAGGAACCAGCGGAACGGACTTGCCAGATGTTGGAATTGTAATAAGGCGGGGCACTTACAGCGACAATGCCGGTTGCCACCAATTAAAACTGAAACTGCTTGTCGACGTTGTGAAGTCCAAGAAAATCAATCCGCGAGCTGTAGAGTAAGACCGCAGACTTATCAATACCGAATTGGACATCAGGTAGAAAACCCCCAATGGAATTGCTGGCGGAAAGTAGAGACCAAGACTCAGCGGATGAGAGTGGAACCCATATTCGGATGGAACAAGGAAGAATTGAGGTGTGCTCAAAAGAAGGATCCAGACATCGGACCGATTCTCAAATGGAAAGAGAACAACACAAAACCTGTCTGGAATGACATTTCTGACCAAAGCCCTGTCAAAGCACTATTGGGACTCGCTTCGCGTGCAAGAAGGCGTACTGCAGCGCAAATGGGAATCTCCTGACGGTAAATCCTTTGTAATGCAGCTTATTGTTCCTCAATCGAAAATCAAGGAGGTTTTACAAAAGATGCATAGAAGCCCTACAGGAAGCCACCTGGGAGTCAACAAGACGCTGGAGAATGTGCGAAAACGCTTTTACTGGCTGCATGTTAGAGGTGACGTAGAGAAGTGGTTCCGAAATTGTTATGTCTGTGATTCAAACATAGAGGTGGGTAGGCTGACAGATAGACCTAATAGAACAGGGACATGGGCCACAGTGTATGGCGACCGGATGAAGACTCGGTATGACACAAAAGCGAGAACGGCAGGATTCCAAGCAGGAGAACGTGTGTGGCTTTATAATCCTCATCGTCAAAAGGGATTGTCACCGAAACTTCAGCAAAACTGGGAAGGTCCTTATACTGTAGTCACGAGGATTAACGACGTGGTTTACCGCATCCAAAGAGGACTAAGAGGCAAGTTAAAAGTAGTTCATTGTGACAGGCTGCATCGATATAGTGGCGAGGCTGCAGATGGAATTATTCGGGACGAACAATCCTAAGGAGGGGGCAGTGTAACGTGAACCCAACATTTTATACCAATTTCCTAATCGAAAAACGTTCAACCGAAAACACAACTGGCAACACTTTAATGGAATGGTATAAATGACAGGCGTTGCTTGTAAGCCAGTGTGTGTGAGTGTATAGAGAGACAGACAGACAGAGAGTAGACAGCAAATGTGGAGACAATGTAGAAGTTACTGGAGAGTTCTAGATGGCATGTCATTCGATATAAATAGCCCGCCCGAGGCAACCACAGGGCAGTCTTGTTTATAGAGTGATAAAGTTAAGAGTAAATACAAGTGATAGTCCAAAAGTCGAGTTGAGTTCAAATAAAGTGTATATCGAAAGTAGATACTGAATAAAGTGGTAGAATTAAATTGAAAAGTGAAGTTTTATTTTTCGAACTAAGCGCACGTTACAATATTTACGCACAGTCAATTTTATTTGAAATAGATCTATCAACTTTTTGTAAGCAAACTGAACAATTCATTTTGGATATCAAAGTCTCTTTGACATGCGCACCCCACGACAATACAGAGAGAACTCTCTCTCTTTCAGCTTTCAATCAAAACAGGGGTTTTTCCTAGTCTTTGGAAAAAGTCCTTTCTCACTCCGGTTTTTAAAAAGGGTGATAAGATAGAAATAAAAAACTACAGGCCTATATCCAAGCTATCTTGCATCCCCAAACTCTTTGAACAGGTTGTTTGCGACAGCCTCTCATTCTTTACAAGAAATATTATTTGCAGACAGCAGCATGGCTTTATGCAGAAAAGATATACGGTAACAAACCTTCTTTCTTTTCTTCACATATGTTCTAATGCCCTTGAAAATGGGTATGAACTCGACTGTATTTACACTGATTTTTCCAAAGCATTCGATCAACTCTCTCATGATGTAATATTATATAAGCTCAAAGCTTTTGGATTTCCAAAAATATTTATTGCATGGATTTGCTCTTATCTCGAAAATAGAACGTACCAAGTAAAATTTCGTAACAGCTTTTCGAGTCCCTTCAATGCTCTGTCGGGTGTACCCCAAGGCAGTCACCTTGGGCCTTTGCTTTTTATTATCGCAATCAATGACGTTGTTTCATGCATTTCGTATAGTGAAATTCTGATTTTCGCAGATGATATGAAAATTTTTAAATCCATTCAAAATACTACTGATCGCGTACTTCTTCAAAAAGATATCGATAGCTTTGGAACATGGTGTGAAAAGAATGGTCTTAGTCTTAACCCTTCGAAGTGCCAAACTATGACTTTCTCGAAAAAACGTGAACCCAGTAGAGCTATGTATTTAATGTCTGGTCATTCATTGTGTAATGTCTCAAGTTTTCGTGACTTAGGTGTTTACTTCAATATTAACCTTGAATTTAGTGAGCACATAAACTCAATTGTTAGGAAAGCAAATTCTATGCTGGGTTTCATAAAGAGGTGGTCAAAAGAATTTGATGATCCTTATGTAACACTATCTTTGTATAACTGCTACGTTCGCCCTCATCTCGAGTACGCCTCACAAGTTTCGTCTCCCTTATATGAAATTCATAAACATCGTATTGAGGCAGTACAACACAAATTTATACGTTTTGCTCTGAAGGGTCTTCCTTGGGAAGATCCATTCAATCTACCTCCTTATGAACATCGAATTCAACTTTTGCAATTGCAAACCCTTAGTCAAAGACGTATCAACAATGACCTAATATTTTTCCATCAGCTTATGACTGGCTTTATTGATGCTCCCTACTTGCTCTCGTCCATAAGTTTTAACTACCGCGGAGGATCTCACCACTTGCGTAATT
The DNA here is from genome assembly GCA_914767635.1 of Melanostoma mellinum. Lineage (NCBI taxonomy): Eukaryota > Metazoa > Arthropoda > Insecta > Diptera > Syrphidae > Melanostoma > Melanostoma mellinum. The sequence continues at coordinate 109,357,933 of OU612058.1, forward strand.
TAGAGTTGATTCATATCCACCATCATAGAACCAACTACGGCATGCATGAGCCGCTATCGCGCATGAGTAGATTATATAATTCTAATTCCCTACTTATAGATTTCAATGTTAATAAAAATTGTCTAAAACAAAAATTTAAAACCAGTGCTCCACATGCATGATTTTTGTTCAATGTTTCTTAGTTTGTAGCTTATGTTTTATTTTATTTCTAGTAGTTTATTTAATTATTATTGTAATTCATGTTAGGTGTTCCATATTGTATGTCACTATCTGTTTTTTTTTTATTTTTTTTTTATATATATAATATATTTTCTATACGTTCTCTTTGTGCTGGTGTTGGTGTTTACTAATCTCTAACACTTGCATTTATGATGAAGAGCGTAGATAAGTACGTACAAATGAGTTTGCTCTAAACTCTGTGCGACTTAGTCTCTGAGATGCAAAAAAAAAAAAAAAAAATATAAGATTTATTAGTTCAATTCGTTAAAGATTTACATTGCCAACTGAGGCGTCTGGAGAAAATGATATTCCTTTTATACATAGTTTCAGGTATATATAGGTAATGTGTTATGTAATAGAAGAAAGAGACAAATATTATTTCATCTTAAAAGCTTTTTTTTTAAATGCTCATTTTCTGAATTTACCATAAGCCGAGGGGAAGATCCATGGCTGGTTTTGCAGATATTGCCAAAACAATGTACCTCAAGCATTTCTAGATGAAGTAGAGTTATGTTTAAAGGCAACAATTGTCGTTGTAAAAGAAATCAAATCAGGTGGCCCAAATCTTTTACTAGCCATTTCTACTTTATACTTAAACGCAACGATCTCGCCGGAGCGACAACCAACAGTGAATTTAGAAGCATATTATAGGTCAATCCAGGCTTTTAGAAATTTTACAACGACACAACATGGTCAACTATCAAGTGCCCAAAATTTGGGCCCCAAATACTATCAGTCGGACTGGTAATGGGCAAAATTCGTCAATTTACTAACACTGTGCATGCAACAAGAATTCTAGAAGCTTACTATAGCTTCGCCAGAGATAATGTTTTCCCTGTTTTATCCAGGTTGGTATTAGCTGATGTTAAGGCAGACTACGTAGAGAAAAGCAGCTATGTCTTGGGTGGGTGGACATGGTTTGAACCAATATCAAATTGACACAGGCCAAAAGCAATTTGGTGGTAGACAATGTAAGCAGTGTGGGCTAGTTCATACTCTACATTAGCCAGAGGAAGAGAAGCTGCACAAAGAGTAACATGTGTCGTTGCATGTACTGAAGTTCAAGTCATGGATCGATGAAGATATTGTACATGTCTATCCCCAACATGCCGACTATGTGGCCTTTTTCGTTGTTCGTCAGAATCCAATCGCAGGTGTATGCCTAGTGGAACCACTTCGTTATGTTTTAGTTAATGGCGTAGATTGCTGCACCGAGGAGTCATATGAAATGAAATGTGGCATGTCGGGTTTCACGTCTTCACAGACGATTCCACATATCTTCTTTTGTAACATTTATTAACTTATTATATTTAGTCTGTAAAAGTAAAATTAATAGTTTCATATTCAAATTTTGCATTAGCTATTTATTAGATAGATAGATTGTAAGGTTGGTTACGCAGCTTACGCAGTTCTGAGGACTGCGGGGTCTGGCTATAAGCTATTGTGCCAACCTATGGGAAGTTTTAGAGCAGTGAATTGTTAGAGAAGCTAATGACCCTCCATGCGTGGATTAAGTACATATTAGCTTTCTAAGAGAACAAAGTGCTGGTCATTCTTTAATAATGTGCAGAGATTTTTCCTGTTCTTGGGTATCCACTAAACTTTTCCGTAACAAATGAGGATTCTTTACGAAAAACTCGGCGGGCTTACCAATTCCTCATGAAAGGTTATACTCGTTAAAAAACAATCGGATTGTTTTTGGAATTCGAGTCTCAAACTCCCACGCAACAGGCAGGCATGATAGCCATATGCCGTGGAAGCCACTGTTCTCCGGCTAAGATAGAAAGCGCTTTTCATAGTAGTGTGTATTACTCCTGAAGCACTTGCCAAATCCTCGCGAAATGAGTATTAAAAAATCAAAGCTGGCTATTTTTAAAAGTATACAATTGTAGTCAACCATAGCCGCATTGCATTGTTTTTTTTTTTTTTTGAATTTGTGAAGCTGTTATTGATAATGTCGTCTAACGAAAAAAAGGATGTATTAAAATATTTTGATTCTTATTTCACTTCTTTCTCCTTTAAAAATAGAGCACGCAGAACTTGGACAAGGGTGGTGATTTCACTGTTGTTAAAGTGCTATTTAGCTCGCAAAGATGAATTTCAGCATAGCCGAAAAAACATGCTTTTACTCATGCTTTGGAAGATATGGTGTTTCAGGGCCTTGGGGTAAAAATGTCTTGTTTGCTAAAAGTTATAAGTAACTTATGAAAACTTGTTTTTTTCAGGATCAAAGCATGACAGTCAGTGCTGTAGAGGGGGAAATAAAGACGCTTTTAAGCGCATATAAGAATGCAAAAGACAACCAAAGTCAAACTGGTGCATCTCCGACAATCATTCCATATATGGACGAATTGGAAGAAATTTTTGGTGATAGGCCAATCATTTCAAACAACCACACCATCCATCTCGGAGGATACCCAGTTTCTCCTCTAGTCACCCAATGTGAGGTTAAATATTTGGTTTTTGAATCTCAACCAGAAGCGGATATGAGTGTACTGGCATCGGAAGAGCCGATGGTCGCGGAATGGCTGTTGCCTCTGTCCCCTAATCAAGATGTGCTATTGCCATCATCATCATCATCATCATCATAATTATCATCATCACGAAGAATGGTAAGAAGAAAAAAAAGTAAAATATGCGGAGGAAAAAAAGAACTATTTGAATAAAAAACTTAAGCATAAGTCTGAATTCCTCACCGCAGTTCAAGAAGGCTGTGAAGAAAGATGGAGACAGGAGCTGATTATTTTAAAGACCTCGGAAGAGAAAAAAATCAAACTGGTAGAAGACATTTTTAAAAAATAGTCTTAATAAAAAAAAGTTTTTTTTGCGTACATACATATTTGTCTTCTTTTATTTTGAAAGTTAAATTATATTTTGGTTTTGCAAAATTTGTGCAATATACATGCACTCGCAAACAGATTCGTTAATGCACTCAAGTCAGTCTGTTCGGTAAACTTCAGAAGCCTCCAAAATCTTCCTTTTAGTAAGCCGAAAGCGTTTTCCACCACTATTCTTGTTCCAGAATGAACTTTGTTGAATCTACGTTAAGCTTCAGTTACGGCTCTCGCACACTGAATCCGATTTATCGGCCGATATTGGATCGGAGCTGTTCAGACGACAATCTCGGACGTTCGTCTGCATACACTGCTGCCCGTCTCTGACTATAAATGACAGACATCCTGATATTGAATTTATTTCTTTACGGCTTCTGACAAGATATTTCTATTATTATACTCCTTAGAAAATTTTTCCCACAGTGGTGCCCTACTAAAAATTAAATTTATGAACTTTTCACTATCTTTTGGTTGTATTTTTGTGTACTTCTACTGGCAAACTGACGTACGACGTACGATAAATCCAAACAAGTTCGGATTTGTAGGTGATCGGATGTATTCGGACGACATCTGACGTTGTCAGTTGGAGAGGTGTATGGGCTCTCTTTATTCAACACATGTTTGGTTCGAAATTCATAGTTCGGCCGATGTCTGATTTAGTCATTGAGTTTGTATACATAGAGGAACCACGCTAGCTTGCGTTAAGACGTCGGTAGATGTCACCAAGTGAATAAAATCGGCATTTGAAATTTTTGGGGGAATGCTCTCCACAGAAATTTGACTAAAAAAAAGGCAGCAGAAAAGGGAAACAAGGAAAACGTCATGGGAATGGAGAAATGCACAAGAAAACTGTTGCCTTGAAATTTCAAATGTCGATTTATTTACTTGGTGACATCTATCGACGTCTTAACGCAAGCTAGCATGGTTCCTCTATGTATACAAACTCAAAGATTTAGTGTACGCGAGCCGTTAGGTTCCCATAATCTTTAAACAGAGGCACCAACCAGCTTGACGGTGGATAAGCCGAGTCCCCGAGAATAAAAGATCAATTTGGGAACATCTTCGAAAAGGTTGACTGCGCCCTTGCATAAATGTTTGATCTTCGTAAAACCCTGAAATCGTGAAGAGAACCAGGTTCTCCACAAGTGACATCAATAAACCTTTTGTCCGCATCAACGACGCTTGCAGGACAATACTATAGGTCTGTTTCCGGTGAAAATAACATTCCTTATTAGTTTTAGGAGCTTTAATTGTGATGTGAGTGCAGTCTATTGCACCAATCACACCAAGTATTCTCATATGCCATATACGCAGTGCTACCAAATTGCGAAATCGTGTTTTTTTCTCTTTTTGATCAAGCCTTTATAGGCTTGAGAAAAAAGCGCACCTAATAAATAAATAAATTTTTCAAAAATATAAACTGAGATACACGATAACTCACATTTTGATGTTTTAATTTTGAAATTTATTTACCAAATGGCTAGGGAATAAATCCAGAAGGAAAATCATACAATTTCCCATGAACATGTTATTCCCGATAAATATTTTTCCTTCGGATATTTTTTCCTTAAATTTCGAAAACTATCGATACCGAGTTTAAGAATATGGGAAGAATTAGGTGAGAAATGGAATTTCCGATAACCCTGATCGTTTCAAAAAGAATTTCGAGTGAATCGCTAACCAATGACTCACGCAAATTCTTGAATGTAAGTTGTATATCGCCTGTATATTCTTCAGCTAAAATTATAGCAGTCATACGATATAGCTTGGTAACCGCAGATTTTCTTCGATTCAACGCAGCCATTGCGGTACCAATATGAAATTTCACCAAAGCGATCGATTTCCATAACACGTGAGCAAATATTCTTGAACTTTCAACGGTTTCAAGTTGGGTATTTCATCAATTTTCTAAAAATAGTCGTAAGCTAAAATGTAGTTAAAATATTTTCAATTTTATATTCATTCCAATCATTCCTCACAGGGGGCACCAAAAATTTATAATATTTAATTATATACCAACTCGCAAGACAAATGAAGGATTTAATCAAATTTCGATCACGTCCAAACTATACCACTGCTTTATTGTAATTAAGCCTAAATTGTAACAATACACAGAAGCGAAATATGAAATTGAAAAGAATAGCGGAAAAACGAACTGTTACAAAAACTAACTGCCATATTATTCACCCAATAAACCCGGGTTTAAATTTACATCCGGATGTAAAATCGCATAAACCCAGTTGTCAAACGCAAATCCATATTATTCACTCCAAATAAACCCGATGGACTTACACCGCATTGCGTTGTCGGGTTTAAATTTTAACATCCGGATGTATTTTAGGTTCGTTCGCATACTATAGGGAAATTACAAATATTGCAGCCAAATCAAGCAAACTTACCTAGATTTTGACATAAAAAGTGTGCTTTATATATGTTACGCGAACAAACCCAACCCAATCTGTCAAAAGTAAAAGGTGAAGTAAAAGAAATTATTTGTGGTATTTTGTTCTCAGATTATTTATTGGAATTGTTTTACTTCTTTTAGCTTACAACTGTGACAACACCTATGTACAGGTCTCCAGAAATGCTAGACACTTGGAACAATCATGTGATAGGACCGCAGTTAGATGTGTGGGCATTAGGATGCATTCTTTACTGTCTGTGTTTTTAAAAACATCCATTCGAGGACTCCGCTAAACTTCGTATTGTAATCGGAAATTTTACAATACCCTCGGACTCTAGATTCAATTGTTTCCATGATGTAATCAAGGGATGTCTCACAGTCAACCCATCAAGTAGATTCAATGTATCTACAATATTGGACAAACTTGCAGCGATTGCTGAGACAAGGAATTGGTCTCTAAAAGGTCCAATTTAATTGGTGGTAGGCTGTGTGGTGTTGTTAATTTATATCGCACATTAATATTAAAAATCTTATTTTCTTGACTATTTTCTAAAGGGCAAACCGATAGTGACGCCTTGAAGCGAATCGCCACAACACAATCCAGCAACTACGAATGCTCCGGTACAAAGTACACTTCCAACGCGACCACCACCATCACAATCACAACCCCGACCCACAAACTCACCCAATCTAGGAGTCTATTCAGACAACGATAATACTTCGGATAACTTTCCTCAACAGCACCAACAACAACATCCGGCAAGACCTCCACCACCAATGGCAAATAATATGCAGTTCAATCAAGCTCAAATGCCAATCGCTGGTGGTGCACAATCTGGTAGTTTGTTTTCATCAATTCGTGGTGGTGCTGGAAGTTTCCTCAAAAATCTGAAAGACACTTCGTCAAAAGTAATGCAGACCATGCAGCAAACAATTGCTAGAGCCGATATCGACATTAATTACATAACTTCGCGGATATTGGTGATGCCGTGTCCATCTGAAGGTTTCGAATCAGCATACAAGACGAACAACACTGAAGACGTCAGGTTGTCAATTGAAAGGTTCTCCAGCAAATATGGCAGTGTACACGGAGATGCATACATGGAGATACAAACCCAACAGTCGGCGCAAGGTCGTCCCTCCAAAAACTACCAACAGTCGTCACAAAAACCCGTCCAGGTATACCACATCAATCTAAACCAGCCTCCGATATCACAAACATCGGGGTCTGTGTCTGTTGAGTCACAACACAAACCACAGTGACTACGGAGAAGATTGCCGACGAGGTTATCACGTTGAGCTGAAAGTTGACCAATCGGGACATGAACCGCCCCAGCCAACGCATCTCTCAGAAGGAGTTGTTTACGCGTCCTTCATTCCGGGAATGCCTATGCATCCAAGTGCGATGCAAATGACTGGAAACCCACCTCAGGTAATCAGAAATATTAATTTTGTGCTGATTTTGATTACTTTTCTTTTGTATCAGAACAACAAACAGTTGGGCAGCATCAAACAAGGATATCCACAAAACAGAGGCAACACCGAACATCCACAGCAACAACAGCAACAAATGTCCAACCAATAGCAACAGGGACAACCAATCCATTACCCCCGTCGATTATTTTAGTTGAAAAATAAAATATGTTTGATAGTCTTGTGATGAAAGAAAGAAAAGAGAACCTCAAATAAAAAGACCCAGAATATTTTTTTAGCGACATTGTTTGATTTATTTTTAAAAGACTATAACAAAACTTCTACCTTAATTCACACTCAAGTAGGACATATGTACAAGGTCTACCCAGTTAGACCATAGGTCGTAACATGTACGCAGTCTTGACTGGTATGCTTGACTGTATTTGGTTTCGCTGGATTTGGTGTTTGTACGGTGGTACCCGTGGCGTGATGGTTAGCATGTCTGCTGTTAACCCAGACGTTCGTGGATCGAATCCCAACGGAGGCAAAAATGATATTTCATGGATGTGGCTTTTCTAAAGGAATTGGCAAGTCCTCCGTTACTAAATCCCTTGTCATGAAGGGCGCTTTCTCGATTAGCCGTTCATGAAAAAGATAGTGTAACGTGAACCCAACATTTAATACCAATTTCCTAATCGAAAACGTTCAACCGAAAATCACATCTGGGAGCACTAGTGTAAGTGTAGAAATTCTAGGAGAGAAAATGTTTGACAGCCAAAACAGTGGAGAGTTGCAGACCATGTGGAAGTTACTGGAGAGTTCTAGATGAAATGTCATTCGATATAAATAGCCCGCCCGAGGCAACCAGAGAGCAGTTTTGATTATAGAGTGATAAAGTGAAGAGTAAATTATTTTCTACAAGTGATAGTCCAAAAGTCGAGTTGAGATCGAATTAAGTATAAATACTGAATAAAAGTGGTTGAAATAAATTGAAAAGTGAAGTTTTATTTTTCGAACTAAGCGCACGTTACATTGGTGTCAGAAGTGTAAATAAAACTTATTTGATAAAAAAAAGACTAGTACAGTGTAAAAAAAAAAAAAAAAACAAGAAAAGTTAAGTTAAATACAGTGAAAATGGGTAAGTTGTTAGAAGAGCTCAACTGCATTGAGCTTAAAAGTGAGTTAGGTAAGCGAAATCTTTCTAGAGCGGGATCGAAAAATGAGCTCGTCCTGCGTTGCCTATTTGGAACAGCAAGGGGAAGACGTAAACACTTTTGTTTTTGAAACAGAAATAGAGGAAGAGGAAGTAAGTGAAAGTGTGGATTTTTCAAGTATGATGAAGCTTTTATTAGAACAAAAGACGGAACAACAGAAGGTTCTCGAAAGACTCGAAGTACAACAAAAGAAGCTGGAAGAGCAACGAAACGAGCAAAAGAAGGAACAACAGAATATTCTCGAAAGTCTTGAGGCGCAACAGAATGTTTTGGAAGGTCAGAAAAACATTCTAGAAGGTAAATTGGGTAACATTGAGAAAAATGTATGTGCCCTAGACGAACGCGTTGAAGGTGTGGAGAAACAGCTTTCTGTTGTAGAAGGGGTGAAAGTCTACAGCAGCTCCAAGCAGACGTCGAAAGACTGGTTCACTTGGCATACCCGGATGCTGGAGAAGAAATCATCAACCAGCTTGCTGTTGTTCGTTCGTGCCATTTCCGATATACATCTTCAGAGGTCTATGCGAACTGCTAGAACACGTACTCTCTCTGAAACTTTAGCATTCGCATTAACAATTGAAGCAGCAGAACAGGCTTCTCAGGGAGTACATCGACTTAGAGACCCCATAGTCGAGGAATGCTCGTGCCAAAGAGCTGAAATACAAAAGAACCAGCGGAACAGACTTGCAAGATGTTGGAACTGCAACAAGACCGGGCACTTACAGCGTCAATGCCAACTACCACCAAACAAAGCCGGTTGTCAACATTGTGGAAGCAAGAGATCCCACCCAGAGCAAGGTAACAACAACACCAGCGTTGCCTTTCAGCCCGTTTCCCATCAGGGAAACGAGTAAGAACCAACTTCGAGGGGCAGAGGCTGGTTTCTTGTATCGATGGCCCCAGAACCACCATCCAGGTCTCCCAGACCAAACGAGACAACAAAAGTCTGACTGTGGAGACTACTATTAACGGGAACAAACATGTGGCTTCCATCGACACCGGTGCCACAGCCTCCATAGTACGTCGAGACCTGGTAAAGACGACGTGGCTTCATAACACCAATAGCTATCGTCTAAGAACCGCCACGGGAGAAGCAGCAAGAGTATATGGAGAAGTGTGTCTTAAGATCCGACTGGCCGATCTAGTGTTTACTCATCAATTCCTGGTGGCAGATATATGTGACGAGTTCATCATTGGAATCGACTTTATGAAACAGCACGGAGTTATTTTGGACATCGGTAATCAGGTTTTGAAGTACCAAAATAAGGAACTTCCAATGACCTATTCGAACGAAAGTACGTCGACACTGAGAACTGTCATCAGGGAAGATCTGATTCTGCCTCCTTCTTCTGAAGTGTTCGTTTGGACGAAACTGGAGGGTGAGTTTGGAAGCCTTCGATACCTCATGGTGGAACCAGACCCAGAGTGTTCCTCCCAAAGCGTCATCATTGGGAAAACACAGGTAGCACCGAAGAATAAAATGGTCCCCGTACGATTACTAAACACCAGACCGTACGATGTAAGGTTGAAGAAAGGAGAAGTCGTTGGACGTTGCGAATCGGTTGCAGCAATTACGAAGATCACAGACGAAGCCCCGAGAAAAACTATAACTCCGGAGGAGCTCAAAACCGTCAGAGCTAAAATACTGAATTCATTCAACCTTGATCACCAACAAACAAGGATGGCTGAAAATCTCCTACAAGAGTACACTGACATCTTCGCATCGCAAAAGGGACAATATGGTAGGACACAGTTGGTGCAGCATCGCATCAACACAGGAGATGCAAGACCGATTCGTCAACCCGCAAGACGCCTTCCACTGGCTAAACAAGGTGAGGTTGAAGAAATGATAACAGCAATGAAAAAGGACGGTCTTATCGAAAATTCCAAAAGTCCTTGGGCTTCACCAGTGGTGCTAGTGAAAAAGAAAGACGGAAGCACTCGTTTTTGTGTGAACTACCGAAGGCTGAACGATGTGACTAAGAAGGACAGCTATCTCCTGCCAAGAATCAGTGATACCCTGGATGCCATGTGGCATTCCCAAGGATTGAAGACTGATCCTGAAAAAGACTCCGTCAAAAATTGGCCAACACCCAAGGACAAACATCAACTCCGAAGCTTTCTTGGTCTTGCCACATATTACCGACGTTTTGTTATGAACTTTGCTGGAGTTGCAAAGAGTTTGCATCAGCTCACCGAAAAAGGGAAGCAGTTTAAATGGTCAGGTGAGTGTGAGAAATCTTTTCAGGAACTCAAATACCGCCTCTGTAACGCTCCAGTGCTTGCACATCCAACACCTGGCAAAACATTCATCATCGACACAGATGCAAGCAACGTTGGAATCGGGGCGGTACTATTCCAAGTGCATGATGGCGAAGAGAAATTGGTGTCATATTACAGCATGGTCCTCTCGAAGCCCGAAAGAAACTACTGCGTGACCAGAAGGGAACTGCTAGCTCTTCCATAAGTACATCTATGGACAGAAATTCCTTCTGCGGACAGACCATGGTGCTCTGAACTGGCTGTTGAACTTCAAAAATCCAGAAGGTCAAGTCGCAAGGTGGATAGAAAGATTGCAGACTTATGATTACCAGATTCAACACCGCAGAGGAAAGTTGCACTCAAACGCTGACGCATTATCCCGAAGACCTTGCAAAGTGGATTGTAAGCATTGTAGGCGGCGAGAAGAAAAAGAAAATATTACCGCTCAGCGACTAAGAGCTGACCCAATATGCGGATGGAGCAATGAGGAAGTGAGGACTGCTCAACAGGAGGATCCAGATATCGAACCCATTCTCGCATGGAAAGAAAATGAAGAGAAACCTGAATGGGGAGACATTTCTGACAGGAGTCCAGTTCTCAAAGCCTATTGGGCACAGTGGGACTCACTATATGTGCAAGAAGGTGTCCTCAGGCGAAGATGGGAATCCGCATACGGTAAGTCATATGTGATGCAGCTGATCGTACCGCAATCGAAAGTCAGTGAAGTTCTTCGGGAGATGCACGACGGACCTTCTGGAGGCCACCTAGGAGTAAACAAAACACTGGAGAAGGTGCGACATCGGTTCTACTGGTTACATGCTAGAGAAGACGTGGAGAAGTGGTGCCGAACATGTGACAAGTGTGCTGCAACCAAAGGACCGCGTAGAAAGATTCAAGGTAAAATGCATCAGTACAACGTTGGATCGCCTTTTGAGAGGATTGCAGTAGATGTGGCTGGGCTTTTTCCAGAGACCAACGCTGGAAACAAGTACATTCTAGTTATAATGGACTATTTTAGCAAGTGGCCTGAGGCGTAAGCCATCCCAAATCAAAAGCCCAAAACGGTGGTCGACCAGATTGTGTTTAACTGGGTGAGTAGGTTTGGCGTGCCTATGGAACTCCATTCCGACCAAGGGAGGAACTTTGAGTCAAACATCTTCCAAGGAGTGTGCGGACTACTTGGCATTAAGAAAACGAGAACCACACCGCTTCATCCACAATCTGATGGGATGGTTGAAAGATTACACCGGACATTGAAAGAACACCTCACCAAGGTCGTAGGCGACTACCAAAGAGACTGGGATAGGCACGTACCGCTATTCCTGATGGCCTATAGAAGTGCAGTACATAGCTCGACAGGACAAACACCATCTGACATCCTGTTCGGGAAAACCATGCGGCTGCCCAGCGAACTTAAATTTGGATGCCCCACAGAGGAGCCACAGGACACGAACGAGTATGTGGACGACCTCAAGGAGAGACTCGCTGACATCCATAAAAGAAAAGGAACGGATGAAAACCTACAGCGACCGGATGAAGACACGGTACGACACAAGAGCGACAACGTCAGGATTCCAAGCAGGAGATCGTGTGTGGCTTTATAATCCTCATCGTCAAAAGGGATTGTCACCGAAACTTCAGCAAAACTGGGAAGGTCCTTATACTGTTGTCACGAGGATTAACGACGTGGTTTACCGCATCCAAAGAGGATTAAGAGGCAAGTTAAAAGTAGTTCATTGTGACCGGCTGCATCGATATAGTGGCGAGGCTGCAGATGGAATTATTCGGGACGAACAATCTTAAGGAGGGGCAGTGTAACGTGAACCCAACATTTAATACCAATTTCCTAATCGAAAACGTTCAACCGAAAATCACATCTGGGAGCACTAGTGTAAGTGTAGAAATTCTAGGAGAGAAAATGTTTGACAGCCAAAACAGTGGAGAGTTGCAGACCATGTGGAAGTTACTGGAGAGTTCTAGATGAAATGTCATTCGATATAAATAGCCCGCCCGAGGCAACCAGAGAGCAGTTTTGATTATAGAGTGATAAAGTGAAGAGTAAATTGTCTACAAGTGATAGTCCAAAAATCCAGTTGAGATCGAATTAAGTATAAATACTGAATAAAAGTGGTTGAAATAAATTGAAAAGTGAAGTTTTATTTTTCGAACTAAGCGCACGTTACAATTGGATATAAAATTAACGGACAATGCAAGATATAAATGAAAAGTATTGCTTCTTCAAACATAAATCTATTTACCAGCACCACTTTCAACAATTTGACGTTTCTCACTTTGACAACTGGGTTTATTTTAAACCTGGGATCAAAATTTAAACCTGGGATCAAAATTTGACAACTGGGCTTATTTTTATTGGGTTTAAATTTAAAGAGTGAATAATATGGCCGTAAGAAGTGAGTATACATAAGAAAGAGAGGGTATCGTAGATGTTGCTTGTATGTAAGTAATGTTATTCTACGATGTTGATGTTGTGGTTGCCATCTGCGTTATATCTTATACACACTTCTTTCCTTTATCAACTCGTCTTCAACTGCACCTGTGACGGCATGCAAGAAGGTCCAATTTTTTTTAATGCTATATCGCGTGTAATTGACACGGCGCGCGGGTAGCAACATCAAAAGGAACAACTGGGGGTTAATTCCCGATCTGTGAAGCTGTGAAGTGAAAACATTTATCACAGCTTCACCGAAAATTCGATTCTCGATTAGTGAAAATCCAACCTTAAATGTCACATTTTTTTCATATGATAAATTTCTTTTCATTGCCGTATGAGTCGGTGAAAAATTCAATTATAAAAAATGACAGCGAAACTCAAACGCGGAAAAATCTAGTTGGAGTCCAATTGGAAAATGAGAAACAACTGTCAGAATTTATCATTTAGAACGTTTTAGCTCTTTTTAGATCCGGAATCGCTTGGAAGCTGTTCAGACAGGCGCAAGTGAACCGTGCAAAATTGACGTCTATATGTTTTTTCTCTATCCCACATAGTTGTAAGAAAGAGACGTATTTTTGCGCCGAAGTTTTTAAAAATTTTAAAATTTTCTTGGCGGAGTTTTGACATTTCCTTGTTTTGACACTTGGGTTTTTTTTTCTCGAGTAAAGAGACTGTTGTTTGAAAAATAAATGCTCTTTTTCATGTTCCTGAAGCAAAAATACGAAAATAAATAAATTATTTTTTCAGTTCAGTTTAATTTCTGAGTTTTTTCTTCCCAAATCTGAAGGCAAAATAATCGTCAAAATAAATCCATCGCGCTCACATTAGTTTCAGTCTGAACACGACGGGGTGGCGGAATGTCAAAATTGCACGGTTGACTTGCGCCAGTCTAAACGCCGTCTTGGAGTGGGTTCGTGAAGTGACAAAATGAAAAAACTGTGTGAAAACTGAAATGATATATTTTTTTTTCACTTCACAGCTTCATAGATCGAGAATTGACCCCCTGTAACCCACATCTGAAAACACTGGCCGGTCCAATTTGCACATTTAATGTTGCCGATGCTGCTGTTAGCTCCATGGAAGTTGCAGCGAGTGTGTCACATGCAAGCCAGTAGGCGTCATTGCAACCACAGTACATAAATGATATAAAACAAAATCCAGTTGCTAAAACTTCAAATAAAAAACAAGGAAAACGGTAACATTTTGTTTCAAAACAAATTAAATGTTCTGTATTTGATGTTCCATATTAACATTATAGTATAATCATTAAAGTATTTCTCCATGTTTTGTTAATTATGAGCTTCCTGTATCCTAAAATTCTATAACAAGAATATTAAAAAATAATATAGAGAACAAAAATCTTTCCAACATAACTTTTAATAGTTCAGGATAAAATTTATTTTTAGCTAGCTGCAACACTTCACCGATAGCTTAAAGTGTTACCACACCGAATAAATCAATTAATCAAAATACGAATTTTGTTTGAATATCTTTTATTGTTGTTTTAAAATATGACATTAGAATCGAGAACAATTAATAAAAAAGATTTTTCAGTTTCAGAGACTTTTTATTAACCCTGTTTTCTTAAAAATATGTTTTGTTCAGAGATCTTGGTTAAAAAAATTATTGTAATGCAATTCACACAGCAAATGGCTAAATTTGTTCCCACCTCAAACAAGACATCAAATTTTAATCGTGGTAGAGGCTTTAACGCAAATCTTAACGCAATTCACACACGGCCTAACTTGAACAAAATGAAATGATTTATTAAATAAATAATGAACCGCGAAACTTACCTCAAAAACAATTTTCCAAAAATATTTATACTATCCTGACAAAACAACACGTCGGCAACTTAACTGTTCGACTACTATAGTAAAATACAAAATTTCGATGAAAAGTGTCAATTTTCTTAGAAATTGTTTTTGTTTTTTCTGAAAATACATTTTCGTTCGCTGTTGTGAGGTTCGTTCCATTTCACCACTTCCAGAGATTTTATGGAAATCCGAAAATAATAGACCAGAAAAAATGTAAAGTTTGTATGGAGCTAGTCTATTTTTTCGAATTGTTACTATTTTTTTCGCATGAAATCCGGATTTCGGCGCAGTGTGAAACCGGAATTAGCAGCAAAATTCAGGTTTTTTCAAATACAATTGAATACTCGCCTCTCACACGATATTCATTTCGATCTTTTCCGTTAGCTTATATCGCTTGCTCACTTACCTTCATTATTGTTTTCACAAATGTTTCGTGCCCTCCACTCCAGTGCCCCTGTTCTGTAACTATCGCCTCGGCGATAATCGGTGGAAAATGGAACGAAATTCTTTGAATTTAGTAGGACTTCGTTCCATTTTCCACCGTTTATCGCCTGCTTTTATCAAGGCGATAGTTATATTCTCTTAAAACCATCCTCTCTACTCCAATTTCTCAATCAGCTGTTTGAGTACTATTACACGGTGAAATTTGTTGCATGAAACTGTTCGAACACAATAGGTGCAAAAGAAAACGAAAGTTCGAAAAAAAGAGATGGACAATGAGCTACCCTGTGTCGCATGGGCTATGGTTTCGTGAAACAGCTTTGACGTTTCTCTTTATCCTTGTTCGTGTTTTTGTTTATTCTGATTCATTTGGTTCAATAATAAGTAATAATACTCCTAATAATGCCTTTTTAGTATTTCAATTGCCAATAAAAGAGGTTTTGAAGCAGCCAGGTACTAGTAGATAACTAGTTGCATGAAACTGGGATTTATCGTGTAATAACACTTGCGACACGGAATGGCAGAACAAAACAGAATTCGAAGTAGTTTCGTGCAACAAATTTCACCGTGTAATAGAACTCTTTTTAAGGTTTGTTGCATGAATTTTCATTTCTTGCAATCGACAGCAGCGCCTCTATAGATCGGACGGCGCGTAACTTTTAACTGTCTTTCTATAGTACTGTAACGTGCGCTTAGTTCGCAAAGGAAATAAAACTTTACCTTTCAATTTAATTCTACCATTTTTGTTCAGTATCTATACTTTATTCGATCTCAACTCGACTTTTGGACTATCACTTGTAAACAATAATTCACTCTTAACTTTATCACTCTATAATCAAAACTGACTTCTGTGGCCCTGTTCTGTAACTATCGCCTCGATAAAAGCAGGCGAAAACGGTGGAAAATGGAACGAAATCCTACTAAACTCATAGAATTTCGTTTCATTTTCCACCGTTTTTCGCCAAGGCGATAGTTACAGAGCAGGGGTGCTGGTTGCCTCGGGCGGCCTATTTATATCGAATGACATTTCATCTAGAACTCTCCAGTAATTTCCACATGGTCTCCACTCTCCACTCTTGTCAAACATTTTTCCTCCTGGTATATTTCTACACTTACACAAGTGTTGCTGATTGTGATTTTCGGTTGAACGTTTTCGATTAGGAAATTGGTATTAAATGTAGGGTTCGCGTTACACTGCCCCCTCCTTAAGATTGTTCGTCCCGAATAATTCCATCTGCAGCCTCGCCACTATATCGATGCAGCCGGTCACAATGAACTACTATTAACTTGCCTCTTAGTCCTCTTTGGATGCGGTAAACAACGTCGTTAACCCTCGTGACAACAGTATAAGGACCTTCCCAGTTCTGCTGAAGTTTCGGTGACAATCCCTTTTGACGATGAGGATTATAAAGCCACACACGATCTCCTGCTTGGAATTCTTGTTGTCGCTTTTGTGTCGTACCATGCCGTCATCCGGTCGCTGTAGGCTTTCATCCGTTCCCTTGTTCTTTTATGGATGTCAGCGAGTCTCTCCTTGAGGTCGTCCACATACTCGTTCGTGTCCTGTGGCTCCTCTGTGTGGCATCCAAATTTAAGTTCGCTGGGCAGCCGCATGGTTTTCCCGAACAGGATGTCAGATGGTGTTTGTACTGCCGAGCTATGTACCGCACTTCTATAGGCCATCTGGAATAGCGGTACGTTCCTATCCCAGTCTCTTTGGTAGTCAACTACGACCTTGGTGAGGTGTTCTTTCAATGTCCGGTTGAATCTTTCAACCATCCCATCAGACTGTGGATGAAGCGGTGTGGTTCTAGTCTTCTTAATGCCAAGTAGTCCGCACACTCCTTGGAAGATGTTTGTCTCAAAGTTCCTCCCTTGGTCGGAATGGAGTTCCATACGCACGCCAAACCTACTCACCCAGTTAAACACAATCTGGTCGACCACCGTTTTGGGCTTTTGATTTGGGATGGCATACGCCTCAGGTCACTTGTAAAAATAGTCCATTACAACCAGAATGTACTTGTTTCCAGCGTTGGTCTCTGGAAAAGGCCCAGCCACATTTACTGTAATCCTCTCAAAAGGCGATCCAACGTTGTACTGATTGGTTGCAGCACACTTGTCACATGTTCGGCACCACTTCTCCACGTCATCTCTAGCATGTAGCCAGTAGAACCGGTGTCACACCTTCTGCAGTGTTTTGTTTACTCCCAGGTGGCCTCCAGAAGGTCCGTCGTGAATCTCCCGAAGAACTTCACTGACTTTCGATTGCGGTACGATCAGCTGCATCACATATGACTTTTTGTCAGCAGATTCCCATCTTCGCCTGAGGACGCCTCCTTGCACATATAGTGAGTCCCACTGTGCCCAATAGGCTTTGAGAACTGGACTCCTGTCAGAAATGTCTCCCCATTCAGGTTTCTCTTCATTTTCTTTCCATGCGAGAATGGGTTCGATATCTAGACCCTCCTGTTAAGCAGTCCTCACTTCCTCATTGCTCCATCGGCATATGGGGTCAGCTCTTAGTCGCTGAGCGGTAGTATTTTCTTTGTCTTCTTGCTGCCTACAATGCATGCAATCCACTTTGCAAGGTCTTCGGGATAATGCGTCAGCGTTTGAGTGCAACTTTCCTATGCGGTGTTGAATCTGGTAATCATAAGTCTGCAGTCTTTCTATCCACCTTGCGACTTGACCTTCTGAATTTTTGAAGTTCAACAGCCAGTTCAGAGCACCATGGTCTGTCCGCAGAAGGAATTTCTGTCCATAGATGTACTTATGGAAGAGCTAGCAGTTCCCTTCTGGTCACGCAGTAGTTTCTTTCGGGCTTCGAGAGGACCATGCTGTAATATGACACCAATTTCTCTTCGCCATCATGCACTTGGAATAGTACCGCCCCGATTCCAACGTTGCTTGCATCTGTGTCGATGATGAATGTTTTGCCAGGTGTTGGATGTGCAAGCACTGGAGCGTTACAGAGGCGGTATTTGAGTTCCTGAAAAGATTTCTCACACTCACCTGACCATTTAAACTGCTTCCCTTTTTCGGTGAGCTGATGCAAACTCTTTGCAACTCCAGCAAAGTTCATAACAAAACGTCGGTAATATGTGGCAAGACCAAGAAAGCTTCGGAGTTGATGTTTGTCCTTGGGTGTTGGCCAATTTTTGACGGAGTCTTTTTCAGGATCAGTCTTCAATCCTTGGGAATGCCACATGGCATCCAGGGTATCACTGATTCTTGGCAGGAGATAGCTGTCCTTCTTAGTCACATCATTCAGCTTTCGGTAGTCCACACAAAAACGAGTGCTTCCGTCTTTCTTTTTCACTAGCACCACTGGTGACGCCAAAGGACTTTTGGAGTTTTCGATAAGACCGTCCTTCTTCATTGTTGTTATCATTTCCTCAACCTCACCTTGTTTGGCCAGTGGAAGGCGTCTCTCGGGTTGGCGAATCGGTCTTGCATCTCCTGTGTTGATGTGATGCTGCACCAACTGTGTCCTACCATATTGCCCCTTTTGCGATGCGAAGATATCAGTGTACTCTTGTAGGAAATTTTCAGCCATCCTTGTTTGATGGTGATCAAGGTTGGATGAATTCAATATTCTAGCTTTGATGGTCTTGAGCTCCTCCGGAGTAATAGTTTTTCTCGGGGCTTCATCAGTGGTCTTCGTAGTTGCTGCAACCGAATCGCAACGTCCAACGACTTCTCCTTTCTTCAACCTTACATCGTACGGTCTGGTGTTTAGTAATCGTACGGGGACCATTTTGTTTTTCGGTGCTACCAGTTTTTTCCCAATGATGACGCTTTGGGAGGAACACTCTGGGCCTGGTTCCACCACAAGGTATCGAAGGCTTCCAAACTCACCTTCCAGTTTTGTCCAAACGAACACATCCAAAGAAGGAGGCAGAATCAGATCTTCCGTGATGACAGTCCTCAGTGTCGACGTACTTTCGTTCGAATAGGTCATTGGAAGTTCTTTATTTTGGTACTTCAAAATTTGATTACCGATATCCAAAATAACTCCGTGCTGTTTCATAAAGTCGATTCCAATGATGCACTCGTCAAATATATCTGCCACCAGGAATTGATGAGTAAACACTGATCAGCCTGTCGGATCTTAAGACACACTTCTCCATATACTCTTGCTGCTTCTCCCGTTGCGGTTCTCAGACGGTAGCTATTGGTGTTATGAAGCCAGGTTATTTTAACCAGGTCTCGACGTACTATTGAGGCTGTCGCCCCGGTGTCGATGGTAGCCACATGTTTGTTCCCGTCAATAGTAGTCTCCACAGTCAGACTTTTGTTGTCTCGTTTGGTCTGGGAGACCTGGATGGTGGTTCTGGGGCCATCGATACAAGAAACCAGCCTCTGCCCCTAGAAGTTGGTTTTTACTCGTTTCCCTGATGGGAAACGGGTTGATAGGCAACGCTGGTGTTGTTGTTATCTCGCTCTAGGTTGGATCTCTTGCTTCCACAATGTTCACAAGCGGCCTTATTTGGTGCTAGTCCGCATTGACGCTGTAAGTGCCCGGTCTTGTTGCAGTTCCAACATCTTGCAAGTCCGCTCCGCTGGTTCTTTTGTATTTCAGCTCTTTGGCACGAGCATTCTTCGATTATGGGGTCTCTAAGTCGATGTACTCCATGAGAAGCCTGTTCTGCTGCTTCAATTGTCAATGCAAATGCTTAAGTTTCAGAAAGAGTACGTCTTCTAGCAGTTCGCACAGACCTCTGAAGCTTTATATCGGAAATGGCACGAACGAAGGACTCAACAGCAAGCTGGTTGATGATCTCTGCTCCAGCATCCGGGTATGCCAGGTGAACCACTCTTTTGATGTCTGCTTGGAGCTGTTGTAGACTTTCACCCCTTTTCTGGACTCTGTTATTGAGTTGGACTCGGAAGACTTCTTTCAAGTGGCTATCTCCAAAGCGTTTATCTATTGCTGCCACGAGAGAACTGAAATCACCGCCTTACTCAAGTTCTTTATCTAAGACTTGTATCAAACAGCAAAATAAGTCAATTTCAAGCGGGTTTTAGAGCTAATCTCTCAACAGTTGATCAAATGTTTACACTAAATAGTGTTGCTAATCGGTTTTTAGAAAAGAAAACTAGTCTCTATGCTTGCTTTGTTGATTTCAAGGCTGCATTTGATACTATGAACAGGAAACTATTGCTTTTCAAATTATCGAGTATTGGATTGTCGACAAAATTTCTAAGGATTTATGAGCAACTTCTTTCAAACACAACTGCTGTGTAGTCAAATGGCAAGGTCTCTTCAAGACAATTCAAGACAGAAATGGGTGTCCCACAAGGTTGCATTCTGAGTCCTTTGATTTTTTCGCTCTTTATCAACGACATTGAAGATAGTGTGCCAGGGGGTGTCTATTATGGTGATGTACTCATTAAAATTCTTTTATATGCGGATGACATTGTTGTCCTTACTGATAATCCGGTAACATTACAACTTCAAATCAATAAACTGTACAATTATTGTAATCTATGGGATCTCCAAATAAATAGTTCAAAATCGAAGATTATGGTTTTTAGAACCCATAACCGCGGTGCCCGAAATGACCGTTCTTGGAATCTTAATGGAGCAACCTTAGAAGTTGTAAAAGAATTTAAGTACCTGGGTTTTACAATAACGAGTAATTTAAACCTAGCAGTACATATAAAAGACAAATCATCCACTGCGAAATCAGCTGTTAACTGTATGTGGTCAAGGTTTTTCAAAAACAAAAATGTAGATCCGACGGTCAAATTCAAAGTGTTTGATGCTACCGTTAAAAACTCACTTTGTAATGCTAATGAAGTGTATGGTTATACAATATGCGAAGATTTTGAAGTTATCCAACGGTACTTCTTTAAACGTGTCTTTAGACTCCCTTCAAACACCCCTAACTACGCGTTATATGCTGAATCTGGATTACCTCCGATTTTCCTAAAAACCTAAAGGCAAATGCAGACTATATTGTTAAAGTCTTAAGTAGGGCTAGTAACAATCTGCAAAAAAAGATACTCATAACTGCATTTCACCGTAATTATACGCCGTTCAAAGATTGGCGAGATCTAGCGGCTAAATATAATTGCACGTTGAACTTATACCTGAACAGCATTGGATCTTGGAAGGATAGTTTGTACGATTGTATTTCTGTCATAGATGATAAAATGTTTCAAGATTCCCATAATCGTGCGAAAGCATCCATGTCTAAAACGGTATACAGCAAATTGAATCTCTGTTTGGGGGAGTCTAATTATTTTCGCAATACTCGAGCTAAATTATAGACCTCACAGAGGTGATATCAATCATAATTGTACTCTGTGTAGCCTTAACCTGATCGAAAACGTTTATCATTTCCTAGCCTGCTGTCCAATGCTTCAAGAAATTCGGCGTTTATGCTTTAACAAGAGCTTTCTTTCGACAGAGGAGTGTTATTCAATTTTAAATGTAGAGAGTGGATGGAAACTTCTTATCCGGTTTGTCTCTGAAGCTACCACTTACAGAAATTTGTACGTGAATATGTAGACTCAATCTATTATTGTTTTGTTTTAGCTAAACTAAAAGCCCACTTTTCAACGGATATTGAAACTCTAAAATTACCATTAATTTTCTTTTTTTTGATTTTCTTTTTTTCATTTCATAATCTTGTTTTTTTGTTCACTTAACGTTTTTGAATTTCGTTGATATTTTATTGATTCTCTTTTTCGATTTTTTGTATTGTAAAATTTATCTTTCATTAAAACATCTTATGTACTTTTCAATGGTTTTAATTTTTATTTGTTAGCACTGAAAATGAATTTAATTTTTTTATTAAATCGGCAGACGGCTTTTAAGCCATGCTTGTAATTCTTTGAACATTAAATATTTGTAATCTGATATATGAAAAAATATAGAAGAAGATAATAATAATAATAATAATAATAAATCACCGCCCACCTGGAACAGTTTGAAGTAATTCAGCTGCTGGACCTCTAAGAGCAAGAGTCAATGCTATGTACTTGTCTTCGTCATCCCAGCCATTTGTTGTCGCGGCTGCCTCAAATTGTCTCTTGTAAACTGGCCAAGAAGACTGTCCATCAAATGTTGGGGGTTTCATTTCCTTTTTCTTTGCAAGCTCTCCAGCAGATTCTCGAATTTTGATTTTGCGGATCTGGTCCAATTCCTTGGTCAGAACAGAGAGCTGTTTATCACATCGGCTTTCTACGATTTCGAAACGATTCTCTACAACAGAAAGCTGTTTCTCCATACCTTCAACGCGTTCATCTAGGGCACATACATTTTTCTCAATGTTACCCAATTTACCTTCAAAAATGTTTTTCTGACCTTCCAATACATTCTCATTCACATTCAGTCTTTCGAGAATATTCTGCTGTTCCTTCTTTTGTTCGTTTCGTTGTTCTTCAATCAGCTTCTTTTGTTTGTTTTTTTGTGCTTCAATTTGATCGAGAACATTCTGCTGTTCCTTCTTTTGCTCATTTCGTTGCTCTTCCAGATTCTTTTGTTGTACTTCGAGTCGTTCGAGGACATTCTGCTGTTCCTTCTTTTGCTCGTTTCGTTGCTCTTCTAGCTTCTTTTGTTGTACTTCGAGTCTTTCGAGAATATTCTGCTGTTCCTTCTTTTGCTCGTTTCGCTGTTCTAACAAATGTTTCATCATACTAGAAAATCTACACTTTCACTTACTTACGAGTTGAGATCGATCGATAAATTGAAAGGTAAAGTTTATTTTTGCGAACTTAGCGCACGTAACATTGGTGTCAGAAGTGTAAATAAAACTTATTTGGAAAAAAAAGAACAAATTTGACTAGTGCAGTGTAAAAAAAAAGTTAAATACAGTGAAAATGAGTAAGTTGTTAGAAGAGCTCAACTGCATTGATCTTAAAAGTGAGTTAAATAAGCGAAATCTTTCTTAAGCGGGATCGAAAAATGAGCTCGTCCTGCGCTTGCGCAACTATTTGGAACAACAAGGGGAAGACGTAAACACTTTTGTCTTTGAAGCAGATACAGGTTTACAGATTATACAGATTTTTCTAGTATAATGAAGATTTTATTAGAACAAAACAAGCAACAGCAGAATATTCTCGGACGTCTGGAAGAGCAACAAAACGATCAAAAGAAGGAACAGCAGAATGTTCTCGAACAACTGGAAGCACAACGAAATGAACAAAAGAAGCTGATTGAAGAGCAACGAAACGAGCAAAAGAAGGAACAACAGAATATTCTCGTAAGACTTGAGGCGCAACAGAATGTTTTGGAATTTCAGAAAAACATTCCAGAAGGCAAATTGGGCAACATTGAGAAAAATGTATGTGCCCTTCACGAACGCGTTGAAGGTATGAAAAAACAGCTTCCTGTTGTAGAGAATCGTTTCGAAATCGTAGAAAGCCGATGTGATAAACAGTTCTCTGTTCTGACCAAGGAATTTGACCAGATCCGGAAAATCAAAATTCGAGAATCTTTTGAGTCCTTCGTTCGTGCCATTTCCGATATAAATCTTCAGAGGTCTGTGTGAACTGCTAGAACACGTAATCTTTCCGAAACTTTAGCATTCGCATTGACAATTGAAGCAGCAGAACAGGCTTCTCATTGACATCGTTCATCGACTAAGAGAGGCCATAGTTGAAGAATGCTCGTGCCAAAGAGGTGAAATACAAAAGAACCAGCGGAACGGACTTGCAAGATGTTGGAACTGCAACAAGACCGAGCACTTACAGCGTCAATGCCGGCTACCACCAAATAAGGCTGCTTGTCAACATTGTGAAAGCAAGAGATCCAACCGAGACCAAGGTAACAACAACACCAGCGTTGCCTATCAATCCGTTTCCCATCAGGGAAACGAGTAAGAACCAACTTGGAGGGGCAGAGGCTGGTTTCTTGTATCGATGGCCCCAGAACCACCATTCAGGTCTCTCAGACCTAACGAGACAACAAAAGTTTGACTGTGGAGACTACTATTAACGGGAACAAGCATGTGGCTACCATCGACACCGGTGCCACAGCCTCCATAGTACGTCGAGAACTGGTTAAAATAACGTGGCTTCATAACACCAATAGCTACCGTCTGAGAACCGCAACGGGAGAAGCAGCAAGAGTATATGGAGAAGTGTGTCTTAAGATCCGACTGGCCGATCAGTGTTTACTCATCAATTCCTGGTGGCAGATATATTTGACGAGTGCATCATTGGAATCGACTTTATGAAACAGCACGGAGTTATTTTGGATATCGGTAATCAAATTTTGAAGTACCAAAATAAAGAACTTCCAATGACCTATTCGAACGAAAGTACGTCGACACTGAGGACTGTCATCACGGAAGATCTGATTCTGCCTCCTTCTTCTGAAGTGTTCGTTTGGACAAAACTGGAAGGTGAGTTTGGAAGCCTTCGATACCTCATGGTGGAACCAGACCCAGAGTGTTCCTCCCAAAGCGTCATCATTGGGAAAGCACTGGTAGCACTTAAAAACAAAATGGTCCCCGTACGATTACTAAACACCAAACCGTACGATGTAAGGTTGAAGAAAGGAGAAGTCGTTGGACTTTGCGAATCGGTTGCAGACGAAGCCCCGAGAAAAACTATAACTCCGGAGGAGCTCAAAACCATCAGAGCTAAAATACTGAATTCATCCAACCTTGATCACCATCAAACAAGGATGGCTGAAAATCTCCTACAAGAGTACACTGATATCTTCGCATCGCAAAAGGGGCAATATGGTAGGACACAAGTGGTGCAGCATCGCATCAACACAGGAGATGCAAGACCGATTCGCCAACCCGCAAGACTGACGTGGAAAGCTTGCCTATTCTACTTGGACGATGTCATTGTTTACGGGAAAACATTTGACCAATATTGCAAGAACCTAAAAGCCGTGTTTCAGAGACTTCGAGAGGCTAACCATAAACTGAATCCGGAAAAATGTGCACTTTTCAAAACCGAAGTTAAGTATTTGGGACACATCATCTCATCCCAAGGAGTGAAGACTGATCCTGAAAAAGTTGACTCCGTCAAAAATTGGCCAACACCCAAGGACAAACATCAACTCCGAAGCTTTCTTGGTCTTGCCACATATTACCGACGTTTTGTTATGAACTTTGCTGGAGTTGCAAAGAGTTTGCATCAGCTCACCGAAAAAGGGAAGCAGTTTAAATGGTCAGGTGAGTGTGAGAAATCTTTTCAGGAACTCAAATACCGCCTCTGTAACGCTCCAGTGCTTGCACATCCAACACCTGGCAAAACATTCATCGTCGACACAGATGCAAACAACGTTGGAATCGAGGCGGTACTATCCCAAGTGGATGATGGCGAAGAGAAATTGGTAGCATATTACAGCATGGTCCTCTCGAAGCCCGAAAGAAACTACTGCTTGACCAGAAGGGAACTGCTAGCTCTTCCATAAGTACATCTATGGACAGAAATTCCTTCTGCGGACCATGGTGCTCTGAACTGGCTGTTGAACTTCAAAAATTCAGAAGGTCAAGTCGCAAGGTGGATAGAAAGACTGCAGACTTATTATTACCAGATTCAACACCGCAGAGGAAAGTTGCACTCAAACGCTGACGCATTATCCCGAAGACCTTGCAAAGTGGATTGCAAGCATTGTAGGCGGCAAGAAGACAAAGAAAATATTACCGCTCAGCGACTAAGAGCTGACTCCATATGCCGATGGAGCAATGAGGAAGTGAGGACTGCTTAACAGGAGGGTCTAGATATCGAACCCATTCTCGCATGGAAAGAAAATGAAGAGAAACCTGAATGGGGAGACATTTCTGACAGGAGTCCAGTTCTCAAAGCCTATTGAGCACAGTGGGACTCACTATATGTGCAAGAAGGCGTCCTCAGGCGAAGATGGGAATCTGCTGACAGTAAGTCATATGTGATGCAGCTGATCGTACCACAATCGAAAGTCAGTGAAGTTCTTCGGGAGATTCACGACGGACCTTCTGGAGGCCACCTGGGAGTAAACAAAACACTGCAGAAGGTGTGACACCGGTTCTACTGGCTACATGCTAGAGATGACGTGGAGAAGTGGTGCCGAACATGTGACAAGTTTGCTGCAACCAAAGGACCTGGCAGGAAGATTCAAGGTTAGATGCATCAGTACAACGTTGGATCACCTTTTGAGAGGATTGCAGTAAATGTGGCTGGGCCTTTTCCAGAGACCAACGCTGGAAACAAGTACATTCTAGTTGTAATGGACTATTTTAGCAAGTGGCCTGAGGCGTATGCCATCCCAAATCAAAAGCCCAAAACGGTGGTCGACCAGATTGTGTTTAACTGGGTGAGTAGGTTTGGCGTGCCTATGGAACTCCATTCCGACCAAGGGAGGAACTTTGAGACAAACATCTTCCAAAGAGTGTGCGGGCTTGGCATTAAGAAGATGAGAACCACACCGCTTCATCCACAACCTGATGGGATGGTTAAAAGGTTCAACCGGACATTGAAAGAACACCTCACCAAGGTCGTAGTTGACTACCAAAGAGACTGGGATAGGAACGTACCGCTATTCCTGATGGCCTTTAGAAGTGCGGTACATAGCTCGACAGTACAAACACCATCTGACATCATGTTCGGGAAAACCATGCGGCTGCCCAGTGAAATTAAATTTGGATGCCCCACAGAGGAGCCACAGGACACGAACGAGTATGTGGACGACCTCAAGGAGAGACTCGCTGACATCCATAAAAGAACAAGGGAACGGATAAAAGCCTACAGCGACCGGATGAAGAAACGGTACGACACAAAAGCGACAACGACAGGATTCCAAGCAGGAGATCGTGTGTGGCTTTATAATCTTCATCGTCAAATGGGATTGTCACCGAAACTTCAGAAAAACTGGGAAGGTCCTTATACAGTTGTCACAAGGATTAACGACGTTGTTTAACGCATCCAAAGAGGATTAAGAGGCAAGTTAAAAGTAGTTCATTGTGACCGGCTGCATCGATATAGTGGCGAGGCTGCAGATGGAATTATTCGGGACGAACAATCAAGGAGGGGGCAGTGTAATGAACACCCAACATTTATACCAATTTCCCAATCGAAAACGTTCAACCGAAAACACAACTGGCAACACTATAATGGAATGGTATAATGGAAGACGTCGTTTGTGAGTGAGTGTGTGAGTGTGCAGAAATACCGGGAGGAGAATGTGTCTAGACATCATAGTTCATAGCAAAACTCCTAAAAAGCTCTCGAGGTTTCACACTGCTATATAAAGAGGCCGCTGACGCAACCAGTCAGTTTTGATTATAGAGTGATAAAGTGAAGAGTAAATTGTTTACAAGTGATAGTCCAAAAGTCGAGTTGAGATCGAATAAAGTATAGATACTGAATAAAAGAGGTAGAAATAAATCGAAAGGTGGAGTTTTATTTTGCGAACTAAGCGCACGTTACAATACCTTATGTCAAAATCATATAGAAACTCTCTAATTTGGATTCTCAGGTTAAAATTGACAAAAGAAATTTGTTTTTGTTCATATTTTCTTAGCTATGTAAGATGAAATGTTAGTCACACAATATACATTATTCTATATACATACATATGCTCTATTATTCTTTGGCTTAAATTTCTTGTGGTTTTGTTAAAAAAGGGAAAATCAAAAACGTTTTCCAACTGGAAAACTTGCCAATTTACAAAAATGTTAAAATTTATCAACAAAATCTACAAAGAGCTTTGTTTACATCTTAGAGGAATAAAGAGCAAGGGGGAAACCATTCCTTCTCTTGCCCCGCATCTCTCACTTGTTTACATTTGGGGTTTTTTTTAGTTCCGAACAGATAAATGAAACGTCAAAAACATAAGAGTATTTCTTTTTCAATTCAGCAATATCTGAACGCTCAAAATGCTTTTCTTTTTTCTTTAGAACACTACGCGAGCGCGCTCTACGTGCTCGAAATAAAATGACGGGGCATCTAGAGTAAGACTCTGAGCTCAGCTCACTGAACACGCTCAGTTCAGAACACGTTCACGCTGTTCGTTCTCTGTTCATTTCACTTTTCGGAACTAAAAAAGAAAAACCCTTATTGTTGCTTTTGTAACACGAGATCCATCTGTGATACACGTATTAAGCCGAATATAAAGCTGTGTCAGTGAATTTACTAACACCTTTTTATTTTCGGATTTCAAACTGGTATGTGTGAGGCATGCCCTCTTGTTCTTCATTCTTCTAATGTGTACATTTGCTCCCATACAAAAATTGCGTTTTATTAAATTTTTCAAAAACAAATCAAATACATTTGAAATGTACAAATCACTCGTGTGCACTTTTTTATTCAAGTTTTTACATTTTAAGATGCTAATGACCATATAATTTAATCACATTTGTTTGATTTTAAATTTTATTTCAATTGTTTAATCCGACGCCATTTCTTCTTTTTCCAATACAGTTTTTATGGGCTGTCAAAACAACATTTAACTTTGTGGCCCAGCTTTTAGTACCGAAACGACAGGCAGGTGGTGTGCAAACTAATGTTCCCAGTCCCGATGGTCACCACCATATAACTTCATGTATTTAAAAATTTTCATTGCCGCCTGGTGCTCACCGCTGCTTCAGGGCGAAATTGTAGGCGAAAACATTAATTGAACCCAGTGCACTTGTTCTGTAACTATCACCTCGATTTAAGCCGGCCGGCGATAAACGGTAAAAAATGGAACGAAATTCTATGGATTATGGGTCCTCCCTGTTTCCCGAACGATGTTATCGATGCGATAGTTATAGAACAGGGGCACAGTGCCCAAGAAACAGTGAGAACCGGAACGAAATACTACTTATCATAGAACTTCGTTCCATTTTCCACCGTTTATAACCGGCTTTTATCGAGGCGACAGTTACAGAACAGGGGTACAGGTTCATATGAACAGAATTGCCCACCATAGTAAATCAAATTCTGTTTTATCGATAACTTAAGTTGGTTCCTTTTTTGCTAGGTTTTCAGCGCTGCCAAACAACTAACCTTTTGCATGCAACAGAAATTAAAATTAAATAGAAGTAAAAGTTATAATTTGTCGCTACTCCATTTCATTAATATTTATTTACATATTTATATTAGCACAAATTTCAAAATCAGATTCATCGGTGACAAGCTTGGACTCCTTTAGTAAACCTGCGAAGTATTTTTGATGAGCAGTCATCGACTAACCTCCGAACCGAACAGTTCAATTGTCAGTGCGTTGCTAGTTTCTATTTTTCTGCCTAGTGCATTCATTTTCAATCGGTTGTACCGTTTGCTTTCTTGTTACATTCCGCTCGTTCTTACATAATGACGGCCCACGGGCCTAAGGCAAAAGGAGAGGGAAATAGATTCTCCCTCCTAGACGACGATATTTTTCCATATTCCCAAAACCCGAAAGTGAAATTATCAGTGAAATGAAGTCGCAAGGCGTTGTGGATGTATATAAATTTAAGAAGAAGTTGGAAGGTGAGGAAAAGCCTACTGGCCTTCTCTTATTTACTTTTGATTTATTCAGTCTGCCTAAAACAGTAGAAATTGGATTTTATAAAGCAAAGGTAACGGAATACATTCCAAACCCAATGCGCTGCAAAAAGTGTCAAATTATCGGTCATACAGCCACACGTTGTACGGCAAAAGATCCTTTATGTGCCAACTGTTTCTTAGTTATTCATTCCCCAGAAGCCTGTACACGTGTTTTCTGTGTTTTCTGCGCCAAGTGCAACGGACCACACCCTGCGTCATCTAAAGATTGCCCCAAATACAAGATAGCAAAAGAAATTATAACAATAGAAACATAAAAAAAATGTTCAATGGCTCAAGCTAAGCGCCTTTATGATCAACAAAATAATACGCAAACCGTAAATCCATACACTGTTGCCATCGCTGTAAAAAGTAAACAACAAAACTCTTCGAATATCGACAAAAACCAAGCTGCATCTATCCAAACTGCTGGAAAACCAACCCAAAGTACTGAATCTTGCGTAATTTCCACGAGTACAACCAATTCTTCAACAACACAGAACTATCTATCATCAAAACAGCAACAAACAGCACAAATGCCCATTGCAAACACTTTGCACCAACCCACTCCAATAAACACCACAAAGCCTGCTTCATGTATCCCAAACTCTTCATTATCAAAACAACAATCAACAGATGTAACGTTCGCAACACATGCACCTCAAAAAAACACTTCAATCAATTCTACAATAGAAAACAACAAACCCACAATTTCAAGTTCAACATTCAATAACACTAATACAAATTATCATTCTCCTTTATCTAATCTAACCTCTGACCTAATAAAGAAAAACAATTACTATATGGAAACGTCACAAAGTGACGATGAAAGTTAAAAACCACGATTATCCCAAACAATAGCCACATTTCTTGACGTGCGGCTGGAGTAGGGAAAAATTCCCTGTTCTAGCCGCACGCCATGAAATGTGGCTCTAGAACCTAACAACAGCTCGTTTAAAACAAAATAATTCAACTCAAAATCACTTCTCTTTGCACAATAATAAAAATGATATTGTGTATAAGTGCCTCTTTAAATTTTTATGGTGAAAATTCTCCAATGGAACTTAAACGGTTTTTTTAATAATTTCCACGAGCTGCAATTATTGATAAAAGATCAAAACCCAGCAATCATTTCACTGCAAGAAACTTTAATACCAACCCATCCTGACTCAGGTAAATTTTCAAATTACTCACCTCAACAATATAATGCTTATTTTCACAATCTACCTTCAAACATTACTGCTAAACAAGGGACCGGGTTCCTTGTCCACAAATCAATACCCCAAAAAATCGTCCATACAAACTCAAACTTATCTGCAATAGCCATTGAAATAGAACTAAAAATTAAAATTACCATCGTAAACATATTGTAACGTGAACCCAACATTTTATACCAATTTCCTAATCGAAAAACGTTCAACCGAAAACACAACTGGCAACACTTTAATGGAATGGTATAAATGACAGGCGTTGCTTGTGAGCCAGTGTGTGTGAGTGTATAGAGAGACAGACAGACAGAGAGTAGACAGCAAATGTGGAGACAATGTAGAAGTTACTGGAGAGTTCTAGATGGCATGTCATTCGATATAAATAGCCCGCCCGAGGCAACCAGAGGGCAGTTTGGTTTATAGAGTGATAAAGTTAAGAGTAAATACAAGTGATAGTCCAAAGTCGAGTTGAGTTCAATAAAGTGTATATCGAAAGTAGATACTGAATAAAAGTGATAGAATTAAATTGAAAAGTGAAGTTTTATTTTTCGAACTAAGCGCACGTTACATTGGTGTCAGAAGTGTAAATAAAACTTATTTGACTAGTAAAGTGTAAAAAAAAAAAAAAAAAAGTAAAAAGAAAATAATAATTATATACAGTGAAAATGGGTAAGTTGTTAGAAGAGCTCACTTGCATTGAGCTCAAAAGTGAGTTAGGTAAGCGAAATCTTTCTAGAGCGGGATCGAAAAATGAGCTCGTCCTGCGCTTACGTAACTATTTGGAACAGCAAGAGGAAGACGTGAACACTTTTGTTTTTGAAACAGAAGTGGAAGAAGAGGAAGTAAGTGAAAATGTAGATTTTGCTAGTATGATGAAACTTTTGTTAGAACAACGAAACGAGCAAAAGAAGGAACAGCAGAATGTTCTCGAACAACTTGAAGCACAACGAAACGAGCAAAAGAAGGAACAGCAGAATGTTCTCGAACAACTTGAAGCACAACGAAACGAACAAAAGAAAGAACAACAGAACATTCTCGAAAGACTCGAGGCGCAACAGAATGTTTTGGAAGGTCAGAAAAACATTCTAGAAAACAAATTGGGTAACATTGAGAAAAATGTTTGTGGCCTAGAAAAACGCATTGAATGTGTTGAGAAACGATTTTCCAAGCTTGAGAGTCAATGCGAAAGTCAGCTTGCCACTTTGGAGAAACGAATCGGAAACATGGCTAAGGAACTAGACCAGATGCGGAAAATGGAGCTACGGAAAACTTGTGGAGATTGTCTAAAGCAAAGAGAAGTACAACCACCAACATTCGACGGACAGTCGTCTTGGTCAGTTTACAGGAGACAATTCGAGGCAGCTGCGACAGCAAATGGCTGGGATGACGAAGACAAATACATAGCACTGACTCTTGCTCTTAGAGGACCAGCAGCTGAATTACTTCAAACTGTTCCAGCTGGTAAGAGCTACGATTTCAGTTCTCTCGTGGCAGCTATAGATAAACGCTTTGGTGATAGCCACTTGAAAGAAGTCTTCCGAGTCCAACTCAATAACAGAGTCCAGAAAAGGGGTGAAAGTCTACAGCAGCTCCAAGCAGACGTCGAAAGACTGGCTCACCTGGCATACCCGGATGCTGGAGAAGAAATCATCAACCATCTGGCTGTTGAGTCCTTCGTTTCGTGCCATTTCTGACAAACATCTTCAGAGATCTGTGCGAACTGCTAGAACACGAACTCTTTCCGAAACTCTAGAGTTTGCATTAATGATGGAAGCATCTGAGCAAGCTTCTCAAATGGTACATTGTCAAAGAGAAGCCATATTCGAAGCTGGATCATGCCCAGGAATTAAGCTACAAAGGAACCAGCGGCACGGACTTGCCAGATGTTGGAATTGTAATAAGACGGGGCACTTACAGCGACAATGCCGGTTGCCACCAATTAAAACTGAAACTGCTTGTCGACGTTGTGAAGTCCAAGAAAATCAATCCGCGAGCTGTAGAGTAAGATCGCAGACTTATCAATACCGAATTGGACATCAGGTAGAAAACCCCCAATGGAATTGCTGGCGGAAAGTAGAGACCAAGACTCAGCGGATGAGAGTGGAACCCATATTCGGATGGAACAAGGAAGAATTGAGGTCTGCTCAAAAGAAGGATCCAGACATCGGACCGATTCTCAAATGGAAAGAGAACAACACGAAACCTGACTGGAACGACATTTCGGACCAAAGCTCTGTTGTCAAAGCTTATTGGGCACAGTGGGACTCGCTTCGCGTGCAAGAAGGCGTACTCCAGCGCAAATGGGAATCTCCTGATGGTAAATCTTTTGTAATGCAGCTAATTGTTCCTCAATCGAAAATCAAAGAGGTTTTACAAAAGATGCATAGAAGCCCTACAGGAAGCCACCTGGGAGTCAACAAGACGCTGGAGAATGTGCGAAACCGCTTTTACTGGCTGCATGTTAGAGGTGACGTGGAGAAGTGGTTCCGAAATTGTTATGTCTGTGATTCAAACATAGAGGTGGGTAGGCTAACAGATAGACCTAATAGAACAGGGACATGGGCCACAGTGTATGGCGACCGGATGAAGACTCGGTATGACACAAAAGCGACAACGGCAGGATTCCAAGCAGGAGAACGTGTGTGGCTTTATAATCCTCATCGTCAAAAGGGACTGTCACCGAAACTTCAGCAAAACTGGGAAGGTCCTTATACTGTAGTCACGAGGATTAACGACGTGGTTTACCGCATCCAAAGAGGACTAAGAGGCAAGTTAAAAGTAGTTCATTGTGACAGGCTGCATCGATATAGTGGCGAGGCTGCAGATGGAATTATTCGGGACGAACAATCTTAAGGAGGGGGCAGTGTAACGTGAACCCAACATTTTATACCAATTTCCTAATCGAAAAACGTTCAACCGAAAACACAACTGGCAACACTTTAATGGAATGGTATAAATGACAGGCGTTGCTTGTGAGCCAGTGTGTGTGAGTGTATAGAGAGACAGACAGACAGAGAGTAGACAGCAAATGTGGAGACAATGTAGAAGTTACTGGAGAGTTCTAGATGGCATGTCATTCGATATAAATAGCCCGCCCGAGGCAACCAGAGGGCAGTTTGGTTTATAGAGTGATAAAGTTAAGAGTAAATACAAGTGATAGTCCAAAGTCGAGTTGAGTTCAATAAAGTGTATATCGAAAGTAGATACTGAATAAAAGTGATAGAATTAAATTGAAAAGTGAAGTTTTATTTTTCGAACTAAGCGCACGTTACAATATATATACCTCTCGAGCAAACTTTTTCTGCTTTAGATTTAGAAAATATCGTCAACAGATTCCAAACCCCCATTGTTGTGACTGGGGATTTTAACTGCTGGAGCCCTCTATGGGGTTCTCCCTGCAGCAACGCAAGAGGAAAAATATTTGAAAATTTTATTACTATCTCTAACTTAATACTATTAAATAATGGTAACCCAACTCACTTATCTACCCACAAATCGTTCACTCACATAGACTTAACCCTTATATCCCCTCAATTATATCCAATTACATCCTGGTCAGTACTCTCAGATTTATACGGAAGTAACCATTTCCCTATCGTCACAACAATAACTCTCAGCACATATAATAACAATACAAAAAACCGTCCAAAATTTTTAACAGAAAAAGCAAACTGGGAGCTCTTCAACTCAAACTTCTTCAAACATAAACCAAGAAGCCGCTAAAATTATTAAAACAATAAGATCGGCGGCTAATAACTCAATTCCACAGTCCCGAAAAACAGGCCCTAGAACACACGTCCCTTGGTGGAACAACGATTTAAGCGATTTAAGAACAAAAAAACAAAATTTATGGAAGGTTTTTAAAAGACATCCAACAGATAGCAACCTGGTTGCTTTTCGTAAGGCTAACGCACATTTTCGCAAAGCTGCAAAATCCACCAAACAACAATGCTTTGAAAGATTTACCAACAACATAAATCCTTGATCTACACCCAAAAAACTGTGGTCTGACATTAAAACCCTCACCGGTAACTACACCCCCTACACAATTCAAATCATTAAATCAGGTTCACAAACACTCACTAAATCCTCAGACATAGCAATTTTTTTTGCAAATAGCTGGGCCAGGCAGGCAGACGATGGCAACTTCCCCCTAGAATTCCTTCGCACTAAAACCAACTCGCTACAATTATATCCTTCAAGTAGTTACACTTCTACCTCTGCAAAACAAATCGAACTGCCAATAAAATTTAGCGAATTTGAAAACTGTCTTAATTTGGTAAAAGGTAAAACACCAGGCTTTGACCGTATTTCTTACCCCATCCTTAAAAACTGTCCACTGCCATTCAAACTACTTATTTTATCACTATACAACAAAATTATCGACGAAAGCGTCATACCGCAAGCGTGGAAAACTGCCACAATTATACCTTTGCCTTACTGCGTGAACACAATGCATACGCATACGCATACGGAGCCGGAGCCGCAAGAGTAAAAATCAAATTAACTTGTCCGGCTCCGTCTTGCGTTGTTTTTGTATTCCCTTGTATTTAATGTTTTGACATCTCTTGCGGCTGCGTTTCTCTAGCCAGTGTTCACGCAGTTAACCTAAAAAGAACCCCCTTGAGCTTAACGGCTATAGACCTATCTTACTATTGCCATGCATAGGAAAAATATTAGAAAAAATTATGGCCAAAAGACTACAATGGTTCATAGATAAAAATAACCTAATAAGCAAAAACCAAGTTGCCTTTACACATGAACGCAGCACAATAGATGCCTTACTATATATCGATGAATATATAGCTTCATCAATATCAACAAGGAACCATATTTCAATTCTGTCAATTGACTTTGAAAACGCCTTCGACAGAATTGGAATTCATGTCGTTTTGGATACCCTGATCAAATGGAAAATAGTGCCGAAAATGTTCGGGTACATTCGTTCCTTTTTAACGAACAGAAAATTTAGGACAAGAGTTAATGATGTTTTCTCGTCACCCAAAGACCTAAAAAATGGTATACCCCAGGGTTCACCACTCTCATTTTCATTATAGCTTTCAATGAAATCAGTGGCATAATGTCAAAATTTCAAACAGTCCGACATTCTCTATATGCAGACGACCTTATAATTCTTGTAAAGTCCAAAGAGATTCCAAAAGTCGTAGAAACTTTTTCAAATATACTTTCCGAAATAGATAATTGGTCCAAATATTCTGGTTCTAACATTTCACTAAGCAAAACTAATATCCTTCATATTTGCAAAAAAACAAGTTGTCAAAAAAATATAAATCTTAGCTTTAAAAACATAAATATTTGCAATGTTAACTATTTGATTTGGTGTTATTTTTGACAATAAGTTTAGCTTTAAGTACCATTGTATAAACCTCAAAAAAAGCTTGGCTAACCGGACAAATATTATTAAGTATCTTACTAATAAAAAAAGTTGTTCTCATGTAAATACTGTTATTAGAATTATAAAAAGTATAATAATTTCAAAAATAGATTATGGTCTCCCTATCTATGGAAAATGCTCAAAATCTATTCTTCAACTTATAAAAGCAGAATATCATGCATCAATAAGATTTGCACTGCGAGCTTTTAAAACAACACCGATCATGAACTTACTGTTTGAATCTGGTCTGCCCACCATCGAAGAAAGAAAGGATTTTATCACAGCCAATCTCCTAAGTAAAATACAAACATCAAGCAACTCTTTAAAAACAATGATTGCAAAACAAAACATGAAACACATTAAACCTCCCAGATGTCCATCAACTATCAATCAAGTCATTTCATTTGCAGAACACCTTGATCTCCCAATCACCTCCAACACAATCAAAGAACCCACACATCCACCATGGCTTCTCCCAAAAAACTCCGTTATCACCGAACTGTCCAAACTTCCCAAAGATTCCACCAGCAATGAAGTTTACAAATCAACAATTATTGAAAATACTTTGGCATACAAGGAAGAAGGGTGGTACTATATTTACACTGATGGCACCAAAAATCAATGCGGTACAGCATTCGCTGTTGTGGACGAAGCTAGAAACATCCTCAGTAAGAGTATCCTCCCTGAATTCTCTTCTATTCTAACAGCCGAAGCAGCTGCTATCCTCACAGCAACCAAACTTATCAATAAACAAAAAACAATTATTTTCTCCGACAGCCTATCTACAATCACTGCTGTAAAAAAAACTCACCATCTATACAATTCTTAAGAGATCAACTCATTGCTAAAAAGGATACGCTGAAACTTTTTTGGATTCCTGGTCACGCAGGGATCATAGGCAATGAATTCGCCGATGAAACTGCAAAAAAAGCTTCCAGAGAACCCCTCTTAACGTCGTTTTTTCCTAACAAAAAGGACACATCGAAAATGATTAAAAAAACACTTCTCAACGGAAAGACACACCCTATGGATTAATTACCGTCACCACTACACAAATTTCAATCCAGAAGGACAACAAACTGTTAACCCAAAAAACTGTTCAACAGCCACGATTCGTTGCTTCCTACGCTTGCGAATAGGTCACTCAATGATCACCCACAACCACCTGCTAGATAAAAAAGAACCTCCAATGTGCCACATCTGCAATAGGGAGGTACTCACTATACCTCACATGATATTCTCCTGCAATTCAACAAAAAGGATTCTACATACATATCTAAATAATAAATCAATGCTCGACATCCTGAAACACCCAAGCGAAGAAAATATAAAACTAACATATACAATTTAAAAAAAATTAAAAATAGATAAACTTATTTAACGTACATATTTTCAAATTTATTCTTTTTTTTCTCATAAACAAATCTGTATAAATATTAAAACATATATGTATATATACATATATAATTTAAGCTGATGGCCCGGGTAGCTAGTGCTTTATTAACTATTGTTATTTTGTAATTAATTTACATTGTAATAAAATTATAATAATAATAATAATAATTTTTGATGAGAATGATTCACATATTCCAGTCTGCTTTTCGCATTCTGTTTGATAAAATTCACAACACCAAGGACGTCCACAACGGACATTTCTAAGCTTTTGCCCCAGGCTAAGAGTGCCAAGGGACGTTCTGGCAAAAGCGACGTCGAAGGATGTGTCGATGTAAACAAGCACTTAATGTGATTCTTAGCTTTTCAATTTGCATTGAATTAGCGCAGATGTGATACAGCATAACAATAGCACCGTACTCAAGAATATGCATCCATCTCTATGTGGGTAGAAACTTATACTCGCCATACTTTGGGTACATATATCGATGAGAACCACTGAAAGAAAAAAAAATTAAACTGCTCTGTCAACGGTTATCATGAAAAGACAGTGAATATTGTGTCCTAGCTTAAAAATATTTCAAAAGACTTGCTATAAACTTATAGCCTTTTCTAAAGGTAGTGTCATATGACACCTTTCAATATTGTATTTTTTCTTTCTTCCTTGCCAAACAGCAGATAATTAAATTTACTAACTTGCTTGCCATATAGCATATTCCTGTTTATTTATCAATGAATCAGCATTGATACCGAATTAATTTTTGTTATCTAATTCTTTTAAACTCAGTGCCTTTCTCCTAACAAACCACGGGGGGGGGGGGGTGGTTCTGGCATCACCAGCTTAATAACCGGAAGTATTCTAAGTAATCCAAGTGCTTAGATTTCCAAGAAGACCTTGCTAAAATTGGGAATCTCTGGGCACACTACGTGCCCCCGATTTTCCTTTAGTGGAAGAAGCCTGTACAGTACAAACGATTTAACGATTTTTATTGAACAAAAGGATGTTTACAATATTAACATCTGCTTTCTCGTATATTCCAGAGGTTCGTGGTTCGAATCCCAGCAGAGGGAAAAATGTTGTTTCCACGGGTATCACCTTTCGTAAGGAATTGGCAAGTCCTCCGTTAGAATTCATTGCCATGAAAAGCGCTTTCTTGATTAGCCGGTCGGAACCTCACAAGTCACAAGGCATGGTTAAGAGAAATGCGCTAGGCCCAGGGGCTCCTCGCTCTGTACCTAGTGCGTGTGAGTTAAATGGCGTGAGTGAAAAATATCATGTGACAACAATGGTATGTGTATTATTAGTCCTTCGCTTCGTTCAAGCGATTGGTGATTGTTTCAGTTTCGCTAGTTCGTTTCGTTCAAATGATTCTCTGTCGTTCGTCTATCGTTCAAGTGATTGGTTTCAATTTTGGGCCGTTCGCCTCATTCAAATGATTGGTTTCGATCTCGGTAGTTCGTCTCTTCCAACTGATTGGTTTCAGTTTCGGTCGTCCCCGTCCATCTCATACAGATACATCATAAAAGATATAACAGTAAAACACTGAGTTTCATTCACTGGCGTTATTTAGAATTGATTGGAATAGTGATTGATTGGTTTACTTTTGTATGATTGCAATCATCAATCATTTTCAGTGATCGGGTAAAAAAGACCATATCAATCATGATTGACGCAGCTCTATAAATGTAAGCCGGACAAGCAATTCAAGAGGATCTATATACCATATTGCTGCGTTTTAGGCTTCCGAAACACGTAATAAAAGCAGATATTCAAAAATCGTTCTAAAAAAACTAGTTCGAGAAGAAGAGCAGATGTTTCAATCAATCTGCTGAAAACTTACCAATTTACAAAAAAGTTAAAATTTATTAACAAAATCTACAAAGAGCTTTGTTTACATCTTAGAGGAATAAAGAGCAAGGGGGAAATCATTCCTTCTCTTGCCCCGCATCTCTCACTTGTTTACATTTGGGGTTTTTTTTAGTTCCGAACAGATAAATGAAACGTCAAGAATGTAAGAGTATTTCTTTTTCAATTCAGCAATATCTGAACGCTCAAAATGCTTTTCTTTTTTCTTCAGAACACTACGCGAGCACGCTCTACGTGCTCGAAATAAAATGACGGGGCATCTAGAGTAAGACTCTGAGCTCAGCTTACTGAACACGCTCAGTTCAGAACACGTTCACGCTGTTCGTTTTCTGTTCATTTCACTGTTCGGAACTAATGCTATGTCCGCACCTGAAGTTAACCTGGGTTTCGTTCCAGTTTGGTTTGAGTTAACCAAGTAGTGTCCGCATATGCCAAAAAGTTTTAAGTTTATCTTTTTGTCTTAAGTTAAAAAGAGACAGATATAAAGTGTGAGCAGAACGTCAACGACGTATGAGAGAATTCATTCTCTCTCCACTCACTTCCACTCTCTTAAATGTCAAATTCAGTGGAATATTGGAAATAGTGCGTTCAGCGCGATTGGTTTCGAGTAGGTTATCTCGAAACCCAGTGACTAAAAAGGTTTCGTTTTGTATGGCAAACCACTTGGTAATCATGTTGGTTTGGGATTGTTTTGAGATAACCCAGGTTAACTCTCAGGTGCGGACATAGCATAAAAAAGAAAAAACCCTATTGTTGCTTTTGTAACACGAGATCCATCTGTGATACACGTATTAAGCCTAATATAAAGCTGTGTCAGTGAATTTACTAACACCTTTTTATTTTCGGATTTCAAACTGGTATGTGTGAGGCTTGCCCTCTTGTTCTTCATTCTTCTAATGTGTATTTGTTCCCATACAGAAACTGCGTTTTATTAAATTTTTCAAAAACAAATCTAATACATTTGAAATGTACAAATCACTCGTGTGCACTTTTTTATTCAAGTTTTTACATTTTAAGATGCTAATGACCATATAATTTAATCACATTTGTTTGATTTTAAATTTTATTTCAATTTTTTAATCCGACGCCATTTCTTCTTTTTCCAATACAGTTTTTATGGGCTGTCAAAACAACATTTCACTTTGTGTCCCAGCTTTTAGTACCGAAACGACAGGCAGGTGGTGTGCAAACTAATGTTCCCAGTCCCGATGGTCACCACCATATAACTTCATGTATTTAAAAATTTTCTTTGCCGCCTGGTGCTCACCGCTGCTTCAGGGCGAAATTGTAGGCAAAAACATTAATTGAACCCAGTGCACTTGTTCTGTAACTATCACCTCGATTAAAGCCGGCCGGCGATAAACGGTAAAAAATGGAACGAAATTCTATGGATTTAGTAGGATTTTGTTCGGGTCCTCCCTGTTTCCCGAACGATGTTATCGATGCGATAGTTATAGAACAGGGGCACAGTGCCCAAGAAACAGTGAGAACCAGAACGAAATACTACTTATCATAGAACTTCGTTCCATTTTCCACCGTTTATAACCGG
This sequence comes from Melanostoma mellinum, assembly GCA_914767635.1. NCBI lineage: Eukaryota > Metazoa > Arthropoda > Insecta > Diptera > Syrphidae > Melanostoma > Melanostoma mellinum. The sequence continues at coordinate 109,398,854 of OU612058.1, forward strand.
CTTTTATCGAGGCGACAGTTACAGATCAGGGGTACAGGTTCATATGAACAGAATTGCCCACCATAGTAAATCAAATTCTGTTTTATCTATAACTTAAGTTGGTTCCTTTTTTGCTAGGTTTTCAGCGCTGCCAAACTACTAACCTTTTGCATGCAACAGAAATTAAAAATAAATAGAAGTAAAAGTTATAATTTGTCGCTACTCCATTTCATTAATATTTATTTACATATTTATATTAGCACAAATTTCAAAATCATATTCATCGGTGACAAGCTTGGACTCCTTTAGTAAACCTGCGAAGTATTTTTGATGAGAATGATTCATATATTCCAGTCTGCTTTTCGCATTCTGTTTGATAAAATTCACAACACCAAGGACGTCCACAACGGACATTTCTAAGCTTTTGCCCCAGGCTAAGAGTGCCAAGGGACGTTCTGGCAAAAGCGACGTCGAAGGAGTAATGATGTGTCGATGTAAACAAGCACTTAATGTGCTTCTAAGCTTTTCAATTTGCATTGAATTAGCGCAGGGATGATACAGCATAACAATAGCACCGTACTCAAGAATATGCATCCATCTCTGTGTGGGTAGAAACTTATACTCGCCATACTTTGGGTACATATATCGATGAGAACCACTGAAAGAAAAAAAATTAAACTGCTCTGTCAACGGTTATCATGAAAAGAAGTGAATATTGTGTCCTAGCTTAAAAATATTTCAAAAGACTTGCTATAAACTTATAGCCTTTTCTAAAGGTAGTGTCATATGACACCTTTCAATATTGTATTTTTTCTTTCTTCCTTGCCAAACAGCAGATAATTAAATTTACTAACTTGCTTGCCATCTAAGAGAATTTAAAGAACAAGAGGGAAAACCATTACGTCTCTTGCCCCGCAACTTCCATTTGCTTACATTGTTGTTTTTGTAATCGCAGCCTCCATCTGTGAATACGTGTGAGCTGCAGCAAAAAGGCGCGAAAAATTTGTGGAAGTATATGTGCGGTGAGTTTATTTTCAATTGACGCTTGGCTATTTAAAATATAACCTGAAATTTAATTTTCACTACACTATTGAAAAATTCTTAAGAGGAGGGTTTGAACAACACCAAAGTTTTTGTTTTTAAAAACTAAATTTTTTTGTAAAGCTGGGCAAGATGTGAAAACTCATAAACATGCAACTATACTGATTCTATTGGGACTCATTATAGTGTGATTCGCTTCCTCAGCTCGGTTATTTGTCTTAACTTTTTATTAATAGCAAAACCTAAATATCAAACTATGTAAACATTTTTTGAAAAACTTATCACAGTCAAAATTTTGAAATGCAGCAATCTTGAAGATATTATGCAGAGCTCAGAAAGCCTTCATTCATCTCTGTAGCACAATCATTAACAAAGCACCAACACTTTAAGTTTTAATTTTTTTAAACTAATTGAAAGCGGACATCAAACTATGTAGACATTTTTTGAAAAACTTATCTCAGTCAAAATATTGAAATGCAGCAATCTTGTAGATAGTATGGAGAGCTCAGAAAGCCTTCATTCATCTCTGTAGCACAATTACTTACAAAGCGCCAACACTTTAAGTTTTGATTTTTTGTTTTTATTAAAAGTTCGGTGGAAATTTTTTTAAAAACTTGTCTCAATTAAATGTGGAATTTTTGTCCACGTTGTGTTGAGCTCAGAAAGCCATCATTCATCTCAGTAGCACAATTATTAACAAAGCTCCAACACTTTAGGTTTAAAATTTTTCTTAACACAAAAAAGAATTAAAACTTAAAGTTTTGGCGCTTTATAAGTAGTTGTGCTACAGAGATGAATGAAGGCTTTCTGAGCTCTGCATAATATCTTCAAGATTGCTGCATTTCAATATTTTGATTGAGATAAGTTTTTCAAAAAATGTCTACATAGTTTGATATCCGCTTTCAATTCTTTTACTTTTGATTTTTTTTTTTTTTTTTTAATTCAATTAATTAACTGCTTAAATTTTCAACTCAGCTTCAAGAAGAGAATCGAAAGCTTAAGTTGGAATCTCTTTCATCAAACAAATGCAAAATGAATTCATATTTATTGGTTACTGTTTTGCTTTAGTATATATTTTTTTAGCAGTCATACTTTTCTGTCTATTTCTCTAAAGAAACGTTTTTAAAAAAAGAAATAGAAGGGAGGAGACTACTCAGAGAAATGTTTAACAAAAAAGAAAATATTTTAATATTTTGATGCTTAAATTTTTATTTCCAAATACTTAAAAAGTATATAATCAGAAATAAATTTTATTTACAAACCCAAAAATAAAGTTTTAATTGCAAAAATTCTGCCAGACGTAGCCTTAAGGTGACTAAAAGTAAAGAAAAAAAAAAACAAAAACCGGTTCCCAGACGAGAATAAAGTAGTATTGGTACAATTTTGTGTAAGCCCAGTGTTGAGATCCGAATATAAAGTGGCGCTAGTGAAATTTTGTGTAAGCCCAGTGTTGAGATCCGAATATAAAGTGGGGCTAGTGAAATTTTGTGAATGAGTGCGTGCACCAGCTTGTGGGGTGGTATCAATGTGTTAGTGTGGTTTTCCCTCTTGTTCTTTAAATTCTCTTAGCTTGCCTATAGCACATTCCTGTTTATTTATCAATGAATCAACATTAATACCGAATTAATTTTTGTGATCTAATTCTTTTAAACTCAGTGCCTTTCTCCTAACAAACCACGGCAAAAAAAAATATAATCACCCCAACTTTCAAAATAATAAACCAAAATTCACGGGCGTAGCCAGGTTCAAGTTTCGGGGGGGGGGGGGGGGGGTTTAAAGAGGCAAGTGGGGGATTTGTGCTAAGCATTCTAAGAAGACCTTGCTAAAATTGGGAATCTCTGGGCACACTACGTACCCCCGATTTTCCTCTAGTGGAAGAAGCCTGTACAGTACAAACGATTTAACGATTTTTATTGAACAAAAGGATATTTACAATATTGTAACGTGCACCTAGTTCGAAAAATAAAACTTCACTTTTCAATTTATTTCAACCACTTTTATTCAGTATTTATACTTAATTCGATCTCAACTCGACTTTTGGACTATCACTTGTAGACAATTTACTCTTCACTTTTTTTTTTTTTTGCATTTCAGAGACTAAGTAGTACTGAGCTTAGAACAAGCTCATATGTACATACTTATACAGTATTTTACGGATATAAGAAAGTCTCATATAAGAAAAACTCGCTTATAAGATAGGCAATCGAAAGCACCGTGTCTTTTCCTTTAGTATCTCTTCAAATTCAGACGTATAAAAGAAACTCGTATATAAGAAAAACTCGGTTAAAAGAAACTCATTTTAATGCACTCCTTGAAAAATTTAGAATAAAAGAAGACTCATATATGAAACTTCATTAAATTTTTTCCTTCCGCAACAGTGTCTGTCAGTACAAAAAGGATGAAAATCGACGATAAATGTCTATGTTCAAGTGACAATATTTCGGTGAAATTCAAACATAGAAAGCTCTCTGATATAGCATTTCAAAGAAAAGTTTCTTTTTTATGAAGCATCGCTATAACCTATCTGCAACCAGAAAAAAATGCCATTAAAAAAACTGACAAAACTCAAAAATTGACTTTTTTTCTGTCGGAAATTTTATTATTTTGGATAAAAAGTTGTTCTTAATAATTCGATGGGAAAATCTGCTCTCTAAAAAAAGATCCTTGGAATTAGACCAAAATTTTGCTTCGTTCTCGAGATATAATGAAAAAACGAATGAAGATGGTTTAGAACCCATGTCTCCGATTCACACCCTCTAATTTAATAGCACTTTCGGTGTTTTCTCTAAAATTAACCCATTAATAGATTCATGTAATAAAAGTCCATTCAATGTCGAGTTCCTTAAGAAATGACATAATCAATAGACTACTAATCAAGGCTGGCTTAATACCTAAATGGAAAAAAAGCTAGAATATTCGTTTCAAAAAACTACACGAAAAATCCCTTTCTGCAGATGAAAATGCAGCTCAAAATTTCAAGGATGTTGTCATACTCAATTTACTGGAAAATATTCACTTGAAGACACTCTTATATGAAAAAAATGTTAGGCACTTTCAGCACTTTTTATAATTGTGTTTGTATGAAATTCATAAAAAAAAACTACTAAAAGTGCCCATATTAATGTTTTATTCAAACAAGCCTCAAATTGAAGAAACCTTTTTTTTAATTTTACCCATTTTGAATTTTTTTAATATCATAAAATGTATGGGCTTTTGAGTGCACTTATGTTTCTTTTTATCGCATAGTTCATCTTTAAAAAATAAAGAAACTCTTTTTTATCAGGCATTTTCTGCAGAAAAGTGACCTCAAAGTCAAAACTTTGTTTCGGGAAGAAAATTTGAACACCACTTAAAATTGAAAACCTGCAACCCTAAACCTATAAAAGCTAAACTTAAATACAATCTTAAAAGCTGTTATTTCTACAAAAAATTAAGTCTATCATCAATATTGACAGAGATATCGAATTTAACATAGGTCAGGGTACAACAAACCTAACCTTTTTTAAATTGTCAAAAAATGGTGTCAAAGTTGAGAAACGAGCCTTACTGTAAAACAATTTATTTCTAAGAATATGACCAAGAATCACACCCCAAAGGATAATACACGAAGTACGGGACACCCTGTATAAGAAAGTTTTTTCTTATATCCGAGGTTTTCGTATAAGAAAAACTCGGATATAAGCAAAAAAAATTTGGCATTCTCGGAGTTTCTTATATCCGTGTTATACTGTATACGCTCTTCATCATGAATGCAAGTGTTAGTATAACACCAACACCAGCACATAGAGAACGTACGAATAGTAAAAACAAAAAAAGACATTATAACAAGAACTTTCAAATAAATATTACAAAATTATCTTCAATAAAGTACAATATAAAATAAACAAGACATACAAAATGTGATATAATAAACACAAACATACAAAATGTGATATATAAACTAAAATTAATTGAAATTTTATCACTCTATAATCAAAAACTGCCCTCTGGTTGCCTCGGGCGGCCTATTTAAATCGAATGACATTTCATCTAGAACTCTCCAGTAGTTTCCACATTGTCTCCACTCTCCACTACAACTGTCAAACATTTTTCCTCCTAGTATATTTCTACACTTACACTAGTGTTGCCACTTGTGTTTTCGTTTGAACGTTTTCGATTAGGAAATTGGTATTAAATGTTGGGTTCGCGTTACACTGCCCCCTTCTTAAGATTGTTCGTCCCCCTCGCCACTGTATCGATGCAGCCGGTCACAATGAACTACTTTTACTTAGTCCTCTTTGGATGCGGTAAACCACGTCGTTAATCCTCGTGACAACAGTATAAGGACCTTCCCAGTTCTGCTGAAGTTTCGGTGACAATCCCTTTTGACGATGCGGATTATAAAGCCACACACGATCTCCTGCTTGGAATCCTGCCGTTGTCGCTTTTGTGTCGTACCGTGTCTTCATCCGGTCGCTGTAGGTTTTCATCCGTTCCCTTGTTCTTTTATGGATGTCAGCGAGTCTCTCCTTGAGGTCGTCCACATACTCGTTCGTGTCCTGTGGCTCCTCTGTGGGGCATCCAAATTTAAATTCGCTGGGCAGCCGCATGGTTTTCCCGAACAGGATGTCAGATGGTGTTTGTACTGTTGAGCTATGTACTGCACTTCTATAGGCCATCAGGAATAGCGGTACATGCCTATCCCAGTCTCTTTGGTAGTCGCCTACGACCTTGGTGAGGTGTTCTTTCAAGGTCCGGTTGAATCTTTCAACCATCCCATCAGATTGTGGATGAAGCGGTGTGGTTCTAGTCTTCTTAATGCCAAGTAGTCCGCACACTCCTTGGAAGATGTTTGACTCAAAGTTCCTCCCTTGGTCGGAATGGAGATCAATAGGCACGCCAAACCTACTGTTGTGTAATTTTTCGTTACACAGAAAGTTTAGAAAATCTTTAAGAACTCTCGTTCTTAACTTAGACGGACACTACAAATGTAGCGTCTTGTCGTCTTTCTTAATTGGGGATTGGGAAAGGGAGTTTGTTTGGTGGGTTTTAAGGGCGCACCATCCCGGAATTCTAGGCTAAAGAGCCAGATTTAATTAGACTCACCTTTACTTGGGAAAAGTTTTCTGTTTTAGTTTACTACTGTTGTATTCGGTTAAAATCAGCAAAGAAAAGTCCTCTTGGTATATCTCACTACTGTGATATCTGAATTTCACTTTATTACTCGACATATCATTGATTTTTCATTAACTATTTATACCTTAAAATAGCTTACATAGATAAACTTAAACTATGTCATGAAATGTTGGTAAATTCCCGATGTCGAAATCATGAAATTTCGACAACGGAATTTCTTAAATGTTTCTATAATTATTCCCCAGTCATCAAAACAATTTGCCCTATAAAATATTCGTCACACATTTTCTTTACCACTCGTCAGCATTATCTGTTTTCTGAGAGTTCATTCCAGTTCATTATTTGACCGCAATAATTTGTTTGCATTTTTCTGATGACGCTTCAGTATATGAATTAACTGAATCGTCACCCAGATAATTGCGCTTTTTGTTTTGCGTCATACACTTAGCGATCGAATGTTTGTTTACAATTCGAATGCTTTAGTGCTGACCTTGGCCTTGAAGCTGGAATGAAATTAGGGTTGGTTAGGATTTTCGTGTGTTATACAATAATACACAACACCTTGTAACGGAATTATATTTCTATTCTTCAAATTATTACAAATGAGCTACCCTTGGATTGGAGCGAGTGAGTTCCCCATTAGAGTGGGGTTCTCACCAGCTGGAGCGTTGCCCCACGTTGGGCGCCATCTGTAACGGATTTATTTCTATTCATTTTCATTCGATCGATTCCTCTTCATTCAAACAAGAAGTGATTCTCACTGCCATCCTTTGGAATCGAGCAGAAACCTCTTCCTTCTATAGTTCACTGAAACCAAAAATTTTCCTATGAATTACCTACTTCACAGAAATGGAAGTTGAAAGTCGTGGAGGGTCCCTTACCCCACTGCCACGAAACTGACTCCCATCTTTAAAGTATACGCTTAGATGTCTCGCGTATCATTCCATCAACACCATTACCTACCGACTTAACAATTGAATTATCTCTTGTACGACAACTTCTCCACGGTATTTCTCAAACAAAAACAAGTCATAATAACTTTGGAAACATTTCGCGGCTCCTCTAGTCTGTCGCTAAATTTTTCTCATTATCATAACTCACTGAATCATCGATCGTATCCTTCGTTTAAGTTTACAAGGTAGGTCGCGAGAGACACAAAAACTAGGGGTGAGGTTGATCACCTCCGGTATCAGAAAAGATACTACCTCCCCCCCCGGACTACCTATCCTACTCAAAGAAGTTTCTACCTCGCCTTACACGCCACACTCAGCACATATCCCCAGAAGGTACGTGATTCAAGTGGTTTTCCAACGAGGGTTGTCTTCGCTGCCACAACCGCCTGGTCATTTGGGTGCACGAATGCTAACTCACCGATTAGAGTGGGGTTCTTGCAGCTGGAGCGAGACGGTGTTACATTAATCCTGACCAGCCGACCTGGATCTTATAGATCGGACATAATTTTAAAAATCCTAGGACCCGAGACCTTGGTATGCAGACATGAAAAGAAAGATCGTACTAATCTCTCGCATCCATCCCTTTATTCTGTTCTGAAATTTGTGTCTTATCAGTTTCATTCGCTTTCTGTAGCTCATCAATGGGGCGTCATAGTTGTTGGTGACCCCTGAACCTATTCTTTACCCTTCCCATTCGCGTCGGTTTGTACGGGCCGACGCAAAACCTTTGGTTTTCATTTGGTTCTACTTGTTCGAAAACCCCTTTATTTGAGAGACTCTGGTGTTGTTGCGCTCTCTGCCTTTCTCTACCCGCCCATATCCTGTGGAGAGACTACTCTCTTTACAGGTTAGTGGAATCCTCCAAAGGCTTAAATCTTTTCTTTATATATAGAGAATCCCCCATCCTACTCCGGGAAACCTACTACCTATTTCCCTTTAAACTCTCCGACCCATTTCCTCTCGACCCTTCCTTAACTTCGTTAAGCCAACATGACTACTTCGCCGGGATCTCGACTTAAACGAACTCCGAAATCTGCATCCTTTACTCTAAACTACTAAAAGAAAACAAATTCACAAGATTTCTTTCCATAAAGCGAAATTCATCTTTCTATAATTTATTTCTCTCCTTACAGATTACTAACCTTATCGAATATCTTAAAACCAATATACTTCAATATTCATCCTTCCACTCAAATTCTTACTTTAATTCACCGTACTGTGTTAATTGGCTCAAATTTATCAATTATTATCTATTACTCATCGTATAGATAATTTAACTCAAAGAACTGTTTGTTTAAGGACGTATTGAGGGTCTCCACTCCACACAATCAAAGTCCCAATAAAGTTTTCGTAATCTACGTAAAATTTTACAATATTTTAAAATTATTACTTTGGCGATAGTTTACCCAACGGTTTCTCTTTCTCTTCGTTCATATTGTGTTGCAAGCTTTCAAAAAAAAATATCTTAATATATACCTTTCGTTCAGGTGCGACTTGCACGTATTTTCAAATAAAAAAAAATGTTATCGCGAAACATAAGCGAGTCGCTCTCTTAAAAATCAAAAGGTTTATCTCAAAAAAAAAAAGTTTTACGTATGTGACTTTCGTAAATGTAGATGTTATCCACTAGACTCTACGTTATCTTTTCAGGAATCATAAGAATTCATAAAGTTTACTCTTGTCCAAATAAAAATATGAAATTTTACCAGAAATAATATAGAAATTATCACTCACTCATTCATCTCCTCGTTGAAAAGTGCACTTTTAACTTCGGAAGACATGGTTATTTCTTCTTTCATTCGATATAGCTGTCAAAAATGGTTATTCAAAAGATGTTTTCTTAATATGTGTTATCACATGCTTGCTTTCTTATCCGCGTTTGTTTCATAAGCTGTAAATCGAAATAAATCTTTAAGCTTCTGTAGAGTGGAAGAATTTACATAAAAATTATCTAACTTCCTCTACCCTAAGCTAGCTAAATTCCCTACTTGGTTCTCGTTTATGGTATGAAAACGTGTTCTTTTTCTTACGGTACTCCCGAAGGCTAACTGTTATGTCGGTTATATATCTAACTGTTAGATTTTCCCCTTCACAACGGTTTTCGATCGGCAAGTGTGTTATATTTTCAAACACTTTCTTTTTATCTCCTTTTTCTTGTGTTATATTTTCAAACACTTTCTTGACTGGGAGTTCACTGACATCTAACTACTTTACTCTATCTGTACTTTCTTTTCAAGCGTGGCACTTAATTTACTTATTCTTTTACGATAAGACTTAAATTCACTTATTTAATTATCATATAATACGCCTGGGTGATCCCTGGTTTCCTCCTTTCGATATTTCGAAAATGTTCGGGTACATTCGTTCCTTTTTAACGAACAGAAAATTTAGGACAAGAGTTAATGATGTTTTCTCGTCACCCAAAGACCTAAAAAATGGTATACCCCAGGGTTCACCACTCTCATTTTCATTATAGCTTTCAATGAAATCAGTGGCATAATGTCAAAATTTCAAACAGTCCGACATTCTCTATATGCAGACGACCTTATAATTCTTGTAAAGTCCAAAGAGATTCCAAAAGTCGTAGAAACTTTTTCAAATATACTTTCCGAAATAGATAATTGGTCCAAATATTCTGGTTCTAACATTTCACTAAGCAAAACTAATATCCTTCATATTTGCAAAAAAACAAGTTGTCAAAAAAATATAAATCTTAGCTTTAAAAACATAAATATTTGCAATGTTAACTATTTGATTTGGTGTTATTTTTGACAATAAGTTTAGCTTTAAGTACCATTGTATAAACCTCAAAAAAAGCTTGGCTAACCGGACAAATATTATTAAGTATCTTACTAATAAAAAAAGTTGTTCTCATGTAAATACTGTTATTAGAATTATAAAAAGTATAATAATTTCAAAAATAGATTATGGTCTCCCTATCTATGGAAAATGCTCAAAATCTATTCTTCAACTTATAAAAGCAGAATATCATGCATCAATAAGATTTGCACTGCGAGCTTTTAAAACAACACCGATCATGAACTTACTGTTTGAATCTGGTCTGCCCACCATCGAAGAAAGAAAGGATTTTATCACAGCCAATCTCCTAAGTAAAATACAAACATCAAGCAACTCTTTAAAAACAATGATTGCAAAACAAAACATGAAACACATTAAACCTCCCAGATGTCCATCAACTATCAATCAAGTCATTTCATTTGCAGAACACCTTGATCTCCCAATCACCTCCAACACAATCAAAGAACCCACACATCCACCATGGCTTCTCCCAAAAAACTCCGTTATCACCGAACTGTCCAAACTTCCCAAAGATTCCACCAGCAATGAAGTTTACAAATCAACAATTATTGAAAATACTTTGGCATACAAGGAAGAAGGGTGGTACTATATTTACACTGATGGCACCAAAAATCAATGCGGTACAGCATTCGCTGTTGTGGACGAAGCTAGAAACATCCTCAGTAAGAGTATCCTCCCTGAATTCTCTTCTATTCTAACAGCCGAAGCAGCTGCTATCCTCACAGCAACCAAACTTATCAATAAACAAAAAACAATTATTTTCTCCGACAGCCTATCTACAATCACTGCTGTAAAAAAAACTCACCATCTATACAATTCTTAAGAGATCAACTCATTGCTAAAAAGGATACGCTGAAACTTTTTTGGATTCCTGGTCACGCAGGGATCATAGGCAATGAATTCGCCGATGAAACTGCAAAAAAAGCTTCCAGAGAACCCCTCTTAACGTCGTTTTTTCCTAACAAAAAGGACACATCGAAAATGATTAAAAAAACACTTCTCAACGGAAAGACACACCCTATGGATTAATTACCGTCACCACTACACAAATTTCAATCCAGAAGGACAACAAACTGTTAACCCAAAAAACTGTTCAACAGCCACGATTCGTTGCTTCCTACGCTTGCGAATAGGTCACTCAATGATCACCCACAACCACCTGCTAGATAAAAAAGAACCTCCAATGTGCCACATCTGCAATAGGGAGGTACTCACTATACCTCACATGATATTCTCCTGCAATTCAACAAAAAGGATTCTACATACATATCTAAATAATAAATCAATGCTCGACATCCTGAAACACCCAAGCGAAGAAAATATAAAACTAACATATACAATTTAAAAAAAATTAAAAATAGATAAACTTATTTAACGTACATATTTTCAAATTTATTCTTTTTTTGCTCATAAACAAATCTGTATAAATATTAAAACATATATGTATATATACATATATAATTTAAGCTGATGGCCCGGGTAGCTAGTGCTTTATTAACTATTGTTATTTTGTAATTAATTTACATTGTAATAAAATTATAATAATAATAATAATTTTTGATGAGAATGATTCACATATTCCAGTCTGCTTTTCGCATTCTGTTTGATAAAATTCACAACACCAAGGACGTCCACAACGGACATTTCTAAGCTTTTGCCCCAGGCTAAGAGTGCCAAGGGACGTTCTGGCAAAAGCGACGTCGAAGGATGTGTCGATGTAAACAAGCACTTAATGTGATTCTTAGCTTTTCAATTTGCATTGAATTAGCGCAGATGTGATACAGCATAACAATAGCACCGTACTCAAGAATATGCATCCATCTCTATGTGGGTAGAAACTTATACTCGCCATACTTTGGGTACATATATCGATGAGAACCACTGAAAGAAAAAAAAATTAAACTGCTCTGTCAACGGTTATCATGAAAAGACAGTGAATATTGTGTCCTAGCTTAAAAATATTTCAAAAGACTTGCTATAAACTTATAGCCTTTCCTAAAGGTAGTGTCATATGACACCTTTCAATATTGTATTTTTTCTTTCTTCCTTGCCAAACAGCAGATAATTAAATTTACTAACTTGCTTGCCATATAGCATATTCCTGTTTATTTATCAATGAATCAGCATTGATACCGAATTAATTTTTGTTATCTAATTCTTTTAAACTCAGTGCCTTTCTCCTAACAAACCACGGGGGGGGGGGGGGTGGTTCTGGCATCACCAGCTTAATAACCGGAAGTATTCTAAGTAATCCAAGTGCTTAGATTTCCAAGAAGACCTTGCTAAAATTGGGAATCTCTGGGCACACTACGTGCCCCCGATTTTCCTTTAGTGGAAGAAGCCTGTACAGTACAAACGATTTAACGATTTTTATTGAACAAAAGGATGTTTACAATATTAACATCTGCTTTCTCGTATATTCCAGAGGTTCGTGGTTCGAATCCCAGCAGAGGGAAAAATGTTGTTTCCACGGGTATCACCTTTCGTAAGGAATTGGCAAGTCCTCCGTTAGAATTCATTGCCATGAAAAGCGCTTTCTTGATTAGCCGGTCGGAACCTCACAAGTCACAAGGCATGGTTAAGAGAAATGCGCTAGGCCCAGGGGCTCCTCGCTCTGTACCTAGTGCGTGTGAGTTAAATGGCGTGAGTGAAAAATATCATGTGACAACAATGGTATGTGTATTATTAGTCCTTCGCTTCGTTCAAGCGATTGGTGATTGTTTCAGTTTCGCTAGTTCGTTTCGTTCAAATGATTCTCTGTCGTTCGTCTATCGTTCAAGTGATTGGTTTCAATTTTGGGCCGTTCGCCTCATTCAAATGATTGGTTTCGATCTCGGTAGTTCGTCTCTTCCAACTGATTGGTTTCAGTTTCGGTCGTCCCCGTCCATCTCATACAGATACATCATAAAAGATATAACAGTAAAACACTGAGTTTCATTCACTGGCGTTATTTAGAATTGATTGGAATAGTGATTGATTGGTTTACTTTTGTATGATTGCAATCATCAATCATTTTCAGTGATCGGGTAAAAAAGACCATATCAATCATGATTGACGCAGCTCTATAAATGTAAGCCGGACAAGCAATTCAAGAGGATCTATATACCATATTGCTGCGTTTTAGGCTTCCGAAACACGTAATAAAAGCAGATATTCAAAAATCGTTCTAAAAAAACTAGTTCGAGAAGAAGAGCAGATGTTTCAATCAATCTGCTGAAAACTTACCAATTTACAAAAAAGTTAAAATTTATTAACAAAATCTACAAAGAGCTTTGTTTACATCTTAGAGGAATAAAGAGCAAGGGGGAAATCATTCCTTCTCTTGCCCCGCATCTCTCACTTGTTTACATTTGGGGTTTTTTTTAGTTCCGAACAGATAAATGAAACGTCAAGAATGTAAGAGTATTTCTTTTTCAATTCAGCAATATCTGAACGCTCAAAATGCTTTTCTTTTTTCTTCAGAACACTACGCGAGCACGCTCTACGTGCTCGAAATAAAATGACGGGGCATCTAGAGTAAGACTCTGAGCTCAGCTTACTGAACACGCTCAGTTCAGAACACGTTCACGCTGTTCGTTTTCTGTTCATTTCACTGTTCGGAACTAAAAAAGAAAAAACCCTATTGTTGCTTTTGTAACACGAGATCCATCTGTGATACACGTATTAAGCCTAATATAAAGCTGTGTCAGTGAATTTACTAACACCTTTTTATTTTCGGATTTCAAACTGGTATGTGTGAGGCTTGCCCTCTTGTTCTTCATTCTTCTAATGTGTATTTGTTCCCATACAGAAACTGCGTTTTATTAAATTTTTCAAAAACAAATCAAATACATTTGAAATGTACAAATCACTCGTGTGCACTTTTTTATTCAAGTTTTTACATTTTAAGATGCTAATGACCATATAATTTAATCACATTTGTTTGATTTTAAATTTTATTTCAATTTTTTAATCCGACGCCATTTCTTCTTTTTCCAATACAGTTTTTATGGGCTGTCAAAACAACATTTCACTTTGTGTCCCAGCTTTTAGTACCGAAACGACAGGCAGGTGGTGTGCAAACTAATGTTCCCAGTCCCGATGGTCACCACCATATAACTTCATGTATTTAAAAATTTTCTTTGCCGCCTGGTGCTCACCGCTGCTTCAGGGCGAAATTGTAGGCAAAAACATTAATTGAACCCAGTGCACTTGTTCTGTAACTATCACCTCGATTAAAGCCGGCCGGCGATAAACGGTAAAAAATGGAACGAAATTCTATGGATTTAGTAGGATTTTGTTCGGGTCCTCCCTGTTTCCCGAACGATGTTATCGATGCGATAGTTATAGAACAGGGGCACAGTGCCCAAGAAACAGTGAGAACCAGAACGAAATACTACTTATCATAGAACTTCGTTCCATTTTCCACCGTTTATAACCGGCTTTTATCGAGGCGACAGTTACAGATCAGGGGTACAGGTTCATATGAACAGAATTGCCCACCATAGTAAATCAAATTCTGTTTTATCTATAACTTAAGTTGGTTCCTTTTTTGCTAGGTTTTCAGCGCTGCCAAACTACTAACCTTTTGCATGCAACAGAAATTAAAAATAAATAGAAGTAAAAGTTATAATTTGTCGCTACTCCATTTCATTAATATTTATTTACATATTTATATTAGCACAAATTTCAAAATCATATTCATCGGTGACAAGCTTGGACTCCTTTAGTAAACCTGCGAAGTATTTTTGATGAGAATGATTCATATATTCCAGTCTGCTTTTCGCATTCTGTTTGATAAAATTCACAACACCAAGGACGTCCACAACGGACATTTCTAAGCTTTTGCCCCAGGCTAAGAGTGCCAAGGGACGTTCTGGCAAAAGCGACGTCGAAGGAGTAATGATGTGTCGATGTAAACAAGCACTTAATGTGCTTCTAAGCTTTTCAATTTGCATTGAATTAGCGCAGGGATGATACAGCATAACAATAGCACCGTACTCAAGAATATGCATCCATCTCTGTGTGGGTAGAAACTTATACTCGCCATACTTTGGGTACATATATCGATGAGAACCACTGAAAGAAAAAAAATTAAACTGCTCTGTCAACGGTTATCATGAAAAGAAGTGAATATTGTGTCCTAGCTTAAAAATATTTCAAAAGACTTGCTATAAACTTATAGCCTTTTCTAAAGGTAGTGTCATATGACACCTTTCAATATTGTATTTTTTCTTTCTTCCTTGCCAAACAGCAGATAATTAAATTTACTAACTTGCTTGCCATCTAAGAGAATTTAAAGAACAAGAGGGAAAACCATTACGTCTCTTGCCCCGCAACTTCCATTTGCTTACATTGTTGTTTTTGTAATCGCAGCCTCCATCTGTGAATACGTGTGAGCTGCAGCAAAAAGGCGCGAAAAATTTGTGGAAGTATATGTGCGGTGAGTTTATTTTCAATTGACGCTTGGCTATTTAAAATATAACCTGAAATTTAATTTTCACTACACTATTGAAAAATTCTTAAGAGGAGGGTTTGAACAACACCAAAGTTTTTGTTTTTTAAAAACTAAATTTTTTTGTAAAGCTGGGCAAGATGTGAAAACTCATAAACATGCAACTATACTGATTCTATTGGGACTCATTATAGTGTGATTCGCTTCCTCAGCTCGGTTATTTGTCTTAACTTTTTATTAATAGCAAAACCTAAATATCAAACTATGTAAACATTTTTTGAAAAACTTATCACAGTCAAAATTTTGAAATGCAGCAATCTTGAAGATATTATGCAGAGCTCAGAAAGCCTTCATTCATCTCTGTAGCACAATCATTAACAAAGCACCAACACTTTAAGTTTTAATTTTTTTAAACTAATTGAAAGCGGACATCAAACTATGTAGACATTTTTTGAAAAACTTATCTCAGTCAAAATATTGAAATGCAGCAATCTTGTAGATAGTATGGAGAGCTCAGAAAGCCTTCATTCATCTCTGTAGCACAATTACTTACAAAGCGCCAACACTTTAAGTTTTGATTTTTTGTTTTTATTAAAAGTTCGGTGGAAATTTTTTTAAAAACTTGTCTCAATTAAATGTGGAATTTTTGTCCACGTTGTGTTGAGCTCAGAAAGCCATCATTCATCTCAGTAGCACAATTATTAACAAAGCTCCAACACTTTAGGTTTAAAATTTTTCTTAACACAAAAAAGAATTAAAACTTAAAGTTTTGGCGCTTTATAAGTAGTTGTGCTACAGAGATGAATGAAGGCTTTCTGAGCTCTGCATAATATCTTCAAGATTGCTGCATTTCAATATTTTGATTGAGATAAGTTTTTCAAAAAATGTCTACATAGTTTGATATCCGCTTTCAATTCTTTTACTTTTGATTTTTTTTTTTTTTTTTTTTAATTCAATTAATTAACTGCTTAAATTTTCAACTCAGCTTCAAGAAGAGAATCGAAAGCTTAAGTTGGAATCTCTTTCATCAAACAAATGCAAAATGAATTCATATTTATTGGTTACTGTTTTGCTTTAGTATATATTTTTTTAGCAGTCATACTTTTCTGTCTATTTCTCTAAAGAAACGTTTTTAAAAAAAGAAATAGAAGGGAGGAGACTACTCAGAGAAATGTTTAACAAAAAAGAAAATATTTTAATATTTTGATGCTTAAATTTTTATTTCCAAATACTTAAAAAGTATATAATCAGAAATAAATTTTATTTACAAACCCAAAAATAAAGTTTTAATTGCAAAAATTCTGCCAGACGTAGCCTTAAGGTGACTAAAAGTAAAGAAAAAAAAAAACAAAAACCGGTTCCCAGACGAGAATAAAGTAGTATTGGTACAATTTTGTGTAAGCCCAGTGTTGAGATCCGAATATAAAGTGGCGCTAGTGAAATTTTGTGTAAGCCCAGTGTTGAGATCCGAATATAAAGTGGGGCTAGTGAAATTTTGTGAATGAGTGCGTGCACCAGCTTGTGGGGTGGTATCAATGTGTTAGTGTGGTTTTCCCTCTTGTTCTTTAAATTCTCTTAGCTTGCCTATAGCACATTCCTGTTTATTTATCAATGAATCAACATTAATACCGAATTAATTTTTGTGATCTAATTCTTTTAAACTCAGTGCCTTTCTCCTAACAAACCACGGCAAAAAAAAATATAATCACCCCAACTTTCAAAATAATAAACCAAAATTCACGGGCGTAGCCAGGTTCAAGTTTCGGGGGGGGGGGGGGGGGGGGGGTTTAAAGAGGCAAGTGGGGGATTTGTGCTAAGCATTCTAAGAAGACCTTGCTAAAATTGGGAATCTCTGGGCACACTACGTACCCCCGATTTTCCTCTAGTGGAAGAAGCCTGTACAGTACAAACGATTTAACGATTTTTATTGAACAAAAGGATATTTACAATATTGTAACGTGCACCTAGTTCGAAAAATAAAACTTCACTTTTCAATTTATTTCAACCACTTTTATTCAGTATTTATACTTAATTCGATCTCAACTCGACTTTTGGACTATCACTTGTAGACAATTTACTCTTCACTTTTTTTTTTTTTTGCATTTCAGAGACTAAGTAGTACTGAGCTTAGAACAAGCTCATATGTACATACTTATACAGTATTTTACGGATATAAGAAAGTCTCATATAAGAAAAACTCGCTTATAAGATAGGCAATCGAAAGCACCGTGTCTTTTCCTTTAGTATCTCTTCAAATTCAGACGTATAAAAGAAACTCGTATATAAGAAAAACTCGGTTAAAAGAAACTCATTTTAATGCACTCCTTGAAAATTTTAGAATAAAAGAAGACTCATATATGAAACTTCATTAAATTTTTTCCTTCCGCAACAGTGTCTGTCAGTACAAAAATGATGAAAATCGACGATAAATGTCTATGTTCAAGTGACAATATTTCGGTGAAATTCAAACATAGAAAGCTCTCTGATATAGCATTTCAAAGAAAAGTTTCTTTTTTATGAAGCATCGCTATAACCTATCTGCAACCAGAAAAAAATGCCATTAAAAAAACTGACAAAACTCCAAAATTGACTTTTTTTCTGTCGGAAATTTTATTATTTTGGATAAAAAGTTGTTCTTAATAATTCGATGGGAAAATCTGCTCTCTAAAAAAAGATCCTTGGAATTAGACCAAAATTTTGCTTCGTTCTCGAGATATAATGAAAAAACGAATGAAGATGGTTTAGAACCCATGTCTCCGATTCACACCCTCTAATTTAATAGCACTTTCGGTGTTTTCTCTAAAATTAACCCATTAATAGATTCATGTAATAAAAGTCCATTCAATGTCGAGTTCCTTAAGAAATGACATAATCAATAGACTACTAATCAAGGCTGGCTTAATACCTAAATGGAAAAAAAGCTAGAATATTCGTTTCAAAAAACTACACGAAAAATCCCTTTCTGCAGATGAAAATGCAGCTCAAAATTTCAAGGATGTTGTCATACTCAATTTACTGGAAAATATTCACTTGAAGACACTCTTATATGAAAAAAATGTTAGGCACTTTCAGCACTTTTTATAATTGTGTTTGTATGAAATTCATAAAAAAAAACTACTAAAAGTGCCCATATTAATGTTTTATTCAAACAAGCCTCAAATTGAAGAAACCTTTTTTTTAATTTTACCCATTTTGAATTTTTTTAATATCATAAAATGTATGGGCTTTTGAGTGCACTTATGTTTCTTTTTATCGCATAGTTCATCTTTAAAAAATAAAGAAACTCTTTTTTATCAGGCATTTTCTGCAGAAAAGTGACCTCAAAGTCAAAACTTTGTTTCGGGAAGAAAATTTGAACACCACTTAAAATTGAAAACCTGCAACCCTAAACCTATAAAAGCTAAACTTAAATACAATCTTAAAAGCTGTTATTTCTACAAAAAATTAAGTCTATCATCAATATTGACAGAGATATCGAATTTAACATAGGTCAGGGTACAACAAACCTAACCTTTTTTAAATTGTCAAAAAATGGTGTCAAAGTTGAGAAACGAGCCTTACTGTAAAACAATTTATTTCTAAGAATATGACCAAGAATCACACCCCAAAGGATAATACACGAAGTACGGGACACCCTGTATAAGAAAGTTTTTTCTTATATCCGAGGTTTTCGTATAAGAAAAACTCGGATATAAGCAAAAAAAATTTGGCATTCTCGGAGTTTCTTATATCCGTGTTATACTGTATACGCTCTTCATCATGAATGCAAGTGTTAGTATAACACCAACACCAGCACATAGAGAACGTACGAATAGTAAAAACAAAAAAAGACATTATAACAAGAACTTTCAAATAAATATTACAAAATTATCTTCAATAAAGTACAATATAAAATAAACAAGACATACAAAATGTGATATAATAAACACAAACATACAAAATGTGATATATAAACTAAAATTAATTGAAATTTTATCACTCTATAATCAAAAACTGCCCTCTGGTTGCCTCGGGCGGCCTATTTAAATCGAATGACATTTCATCTAGAACTCTCCAGTAGTTTCCACATTGTCTCCACTCTCCACTACAACTGTCAAACATTTTTCCTCCTAGTATATTTCTACACTTACACTAGTGTTGCCACTTGTGTTTTCGTTTGAACGTTTTCGATTAGGAAATTGGTATTAAATGTTGGGTTCGCGTTACACTGCCCCCTTCTTAAGATTGTTCGTCCCCCTCGCCACTGTATCGATGCAGCCGGTCACAATGAACTACTTTTACTTAGTCCTCTTTGGATGCGGTAAACCACGTCGTTAATCCTCGTGACAACAGTATAAGGACCTTCCCAGTTCTGCTGAAGTTTCGGTGACAATCCCTTTTGACGATGCGGATTATAAAGCCACACACGATCTCCTGCTTGGAATCCTGCCGTTGTCGCTTTTGTGTCGTACCGTGTCTTCATCCGGTCGCTGTAGGTTTTCATCCGTTCCCTTGTTCTTTTATGGATGTCAGCGAGTCTCTCCTTGAGGTCGTCCACATACTCGTTCGTGTCCTGTGGCTCCTCTGTGGGGCATCCAAATTTAAATTCGCTGGGCAGCCGCATGGTTTTCCCGAACAGGATGTCAGATGGTGTTTGTACTGTTGAGCTATGTACTGCACTTCTATAGGCCATCAGGAATAGCGGTACATGCCTATCCCAGTCTCTTTGGTAGTCGCCTACGACCTTGGTGAGGTGTTCTTTCAAGGTCCGGTTGAATCTTTCAACCATCCCATCAGATTGTGGATGAAGCGGTGTGGTTCTAGTCTTCTTAATGCCAAGTAGTCCGCACACTCCTTGGAAGATGTTTGACTCAAAGTTCCTCCCTTGGTCGGAATGGAGATCAATAGGCACGCCAAACCTACTGTTGTGTAATTTTTCGTTACACAGAAAGTTTAGAAAATCTTTAAGAACTCTCGTTCTTAACTTAGACGGACACTACAAATGTAGCGTCTTGTCGTCTTTCTTAATTGGGGATTGGGAAAGGGAGTTTGTTTGGTGGGTTTTAAGGGCGCACCATCCCGGAATTCTAGGCTAAAGAGCCAGATTTAATTAGACTCACCTTTACTTGGGAAAAGTTTTCTGTTTTAGTTTACTACTGTTGTATTCGGTTAAAATCAGCAAAGAAAAGTCCTCTTGGTATATCTCACTACTGTGATATCTGAATTTCACTTTATTACTCGACATATCATTGATTTTTCATTAACTATTTATACCTTAAAATAGCTTACATAGATAAACTTAAACTATGTCATGAAATGTTGGTAAATTCCCGATGTCGAAATCATGAAATTTCGACAACGGAATTTCTTAAATGTTTCTATAATTATTCCCCAGTCATCAAAACAATTTGCCCTATAAAATATTCGTCACACATTTTCTTTACCACTCGTCAGCATTATCTGTTTTCTGAGAGTTCATTCCAGTTCATTATTTGACCGCAATAATTTGTTTGCATTTTTCTGATGACGCTTCAGTATATGAATTAACTGAATCGTCACCCAGATAATTGCGCTTTTTGTTTTGCGTCATACACTTAGCGATCGAATGTTTGTTTACAATTCGAATGCTTTAGTGCTGACCTTGGCCTTGAAGCTGGAATGAAATTAGGGTTGGTTAGGATTTTCGTGTGTTATACAATAATACACAACACCTTGTAACGGAATTATATTTCTATTCTTCAAATTATTACAAATGAGCTACCCTTGGATTGGAGCGAGTGAGTTCCCCATTAGAGTGGGGTTCTCACCAGCTGGAGCGTTGCCCCACGTTGGGCGCCATCTGTAACGGATTTATTTCTATTCATTTTCATTCGATCGATTCCTCTTCATTCAAACAAGAAGTGATTCTCACTGCCATCCTTTGGAATCGAGCAGAAACCTCTTCCTTCTATAGTTCACTGAAACCAAAAATTTTCCTATGAATTACCTACTTCACAGAAATGGAAGTTGAAAGTCGTGGAGGGTCCCTTACCCCACTGCCACGAAACTGACTCCCATCTTTAAAGTATACGCTTAGATGTCTCGCGTATCATTCCATCAACACCATTACCTACCGACTTAACAATTGAATTATCTCTTGTACGACAACTTCTCCACGGTATTTCTCAAACAAAAACAAGTCATAATAACTTTGGAAACATTTCGCGGCTCCTCTAGTCTGTCGCTAAATTTTTCTCATTATCATAACTCACTGAATCATCGATCGTATCCTTCGTTTAAGTTTACAAGGTAGGTCGCGAGAGACACAAAAACTAGGGGTGAGGTTGATCACCTCCGGTATCAGAAAAGATACTACCTCCCCCCCCGGACTACCTATCCTACTCAAAGAAGTTTCTACCTCGCCTTACACGCCACACTCAGCACATATCCCCAGAAGGTACGTGATTCAAGTGGTTTTCCAACGAGGGTTGTCTTCGCTGCCACAACCGCCTGGTCATTTGGGTGCACGAATGCTAATTCACCGATTAGAGTGGGGTTCTTGCAGCTGGAGCGAGACGGTGTTACATTAATCCTGACCAGCCGACCTGGATCTTATAGATCGGACATAATTTTAAAAATCCTAGGACCCGAGACCTTGGTATGCAGACATGAAAAGAAAGATCGTACTAATCTCTCGCATCCATCCCTTTATTCTGTTCTGAAATTTGTGTCTTATCAGTTTCATTCGCTTTCTGTAGCTCATCAATGGGGCGTCATAGTTGTTGGTGACCCCTGAACCTATTCTTTACCCTTCCCATTCGCGTCGGTTTGTACGGGCCGACGCAAAACCTTTGGTTTTCATTTGGTTCTACTTGTTCGAAAACCCCTTTATTTGAGAGACTCTGGTGTTGTTGCGCTCTCTGCCTTTCTCTACCCGCCCATATCCTGTGGAGAGACTACTCTCTTTACAGGTTAGTGGAATCCTCCAAAGGCTTAAATCTTTTCTTTATATATAGAGAATCCCCCATCCTACTCCGGGAAACCTACTACCTATTTCCCTTTAAACTCTCCGACCCATTTCCTCTCGACCCTTCCTTAACTTCGTTAAGCCAACATGACTACTTCGCCGGGATCTCGACTTAAACGAACTCCGAAATCTGCATCCTTTACTCTAAACTACTAAAAGAAAACAAATTCACAAGATTTCTTTCCATAAAGCGAAATTCATCTTTCTATAATTTATTTCTCTCCTTACAGATTACTAACCTTATCGAATATCTTAAAACCAATATACTTCAATATTCATCCTTCCACTCAAATTCTTACTTTAATTCACCGTACTGTGTTAATTGGCTCAAATTTATCAATTATTATCTATTACTCATCGTATAGATAATTTAACTCAAAGAACTGTTTGTTTAAGGACGTATTGAGGGTCTCCACTCCACACAATCAAAGTCCCAATAAAGTTTTCGTAATCTACGTAAAATTTTACAATATTTTAAAATTATTACTTTGGCGATAGTTTACCCAACGGTTTCTCTTTCTCTTCGTTCATATTGTGTTGCAAGCTTTCAAAAAAAAATATCTTAATATATACCTTTCGTTCAGGTGCGACTTGCACGTATTTTCAAATAAAAAAAAATGTTATCGCGAAACATAAGCGAGTCGCTCTCTTAAAAATCAAAAGGTTTATCTCAAAAAAAAAAAAGTTTTACGTATGTGACTTTCGTAAATGTAGATGTTATCCACTAGACTCTACGTTATCTTTTCAGGAATCATAAGAATTCATAAAGTTTACTCTTGTCCAAATAAAAATATGAAATTTTACCAGAAATAATATAGAAATTATCACTCACTCATTCATCTCCTCGTTGAAAAGTGCACTTTTAACTTCGGAAGACATGGTTATTTCTTCTTTCATTCGATATAGCTGTCAAAAATGGTTATTCAAAAGATGTTTTCTTAATATGTGTTATCACATGCTTGCTTTCTTATCCGCGTTTGTTTCATAAGCTGTAAATCGAAATAAATCTTTAAGCTTCTGTAGAGTGGAAGAATTTACATAAAAATTATCTAACTTCCTCTACCCTAAGCTAGCTAAATTCCCTACTTGGTTCTCGTTTATGGTATGAAAACGTGTTCTTTTTCTTACGGTACTCCCGAAGGCTAACTGTTATGTCGGTTATATATCTAACTGTTAGATTTTCCCCTTCACAACGGTTTTCGATCGGCAAGTGTGTTATATTTTCAAACACTTTCTTTTTATCTCCTTTTTCTTGTGTTATATTTTCAAACACTTTCTTGACTGGGAGTTCACTGACATCTAACTACTTTACTCTATCTGTACTTTCTTTTCAAGCGTGGCACTTAATTTACTTATTCTTTTACGATAAGACTTAAATTCACTTATTTAATTATCATATAATACGCCTGGGTGATCCCTGGTTTCCTCCTTTCGATATTCCATCGATCAAAACTGCTACTGTGGCGAGCGTTAGTGCTTCTCTAGGCTTACACCTAGCGTACCTGTCCGCAAAACAGGACGTTCTCAAGAAGTCTTCCTTGTTTTCTTCACCGTTCGATGTTTTCACCTTGGAGGTTCTCTTGGGCTAGTACTGCCTAGAATTTTTGCGTAAACCTTTCTACAACGCCATTTTCACTGCATACGGATATAGACGTGATCCACCCCTGACATATGTAAAAGTCCTCGTGTTTCACTAGATATGTATATATATTCTCCAAAAGTATAAAGATGTAAAAGAATTTTCTTCGAGTCGTCTTCCGACCTCCCAAGACTTGAAAAAAATGTGTTTTCGATGTTCCTCCTATCGTCACATAGATCTCACCATGACTTCTGACTGCCTGTTAAAAATCACAAAAGATATACCCATCTTTATCTTGACCTCTGCTTTATAATACCACGTGTGTATCTAGGTAAATTTTCCTAATTGGAATTATTTGCCCTTCTGTTTTCTTTCCACACACCAAATAAAAATGATTTATTCATTTACCTGATTGTAAGTAATCGTAAACCATATATTTTTGCTGGATAATCTTTTCCCTGCCTTATAACTGAATTTGAACTTTCATCGACGTCGACGTGCAAGCAAAACCATGCTGCTTCCTTTCGCAAAGAAAAAATGCAATCATTGCACCCATTAATTTTTCTCATGTAATCGTATCTACCTAAAAAAATTTTTGTTTTTGACATTAGATTCTATTGCTAGTAAAAGGAATTCCGCTGTTTCAACTCACCCTCATGTGTGGGATTATTCCCTGATACCGCACTGAAATTTTCACTTTACTTTCTCTTGAACACTTACTTTGTTGGTTGTCGACAGAAAAATGGAAAAAAATATGGACGACTTTTACTAACCTGTTGCTCGCCGGCTACTTGGTCTAACATGGAATCGGAATTTAGAAGGAGATTGACCTATTCACAATAAATCGTGTCTCCACAGAGTTACTCACAAGAGTGTTACAACTTAGGTCCGTTCCAAAAATAGGAATTATTGTGCCGAATAGTTAAGGCTCTAATTAGACTAGATTTTGTTTTATTTTTAAGTTGGAAAACAATCTTTTGTTATGAATCGTATTATTTCACACATTTATTAAGATAGATTTATCTTGAGTGCGTGTATATCAACTTTATGAATGATTTTCATAAATGATCGTGATCGTAAAAACGAGTGTGATCTTCAATAACGTTGGTCTGAGAATTTCCTACAAAATTTGTTCCTCCGACTAGTTCTCAACTCGTCGGATGAACAAGAAAAGAAATTGTCTTTAGTATTGTTCATCGAACAAAGAGTCTCATGCACAGCTGACACAGCCGGGCTACTGAACTAAAATTCTTTATATTTATTTCTTCAAATCTTTCGTGTGGACTACAGATTTGAATCCTTTTTCGTCTTTGACTTTGTATAAGTTGTTTCCTATTACTTTTACGACTGTCACTTTCATAAACTTCGGACTGAGTTTGGCGCTACGATGTTTCGTTTTGTCGCTCAATACGAAATTACGTTTAAAAATTTTGTCTCCTATTTCGATTTTGATAAACCTGCTTCTAAGGTTGTAATTGCTTTTATACGTTTCGTGTGCTTGTTCTAAAGCTGTCTTAAGATGAGAATGTAAGATGTTCATCTTAGCTGTTTTCGGTAACCAGTCAATTTCGCTATGGTTCAAACCATTCAGCTCTCTAAGTAGTTTGTAATCAGCTCCGTGTTCTATCATCCTCTGTCCGAACAAGGCCTCATATGGCGACATGCCCAATACAGAGTGAACCGAAGTGCGTAATGCACTACTTATACAGGATAAGTATTCGTCCCAGTTATATCGCCTCGGATCGATATAAGACCGGATCGCCGATAAGATGGAGCGGTTAACTCTTTCGCTGGCGTTTGCTTGTGGAGCATACGCCGCCGTCTTGATATGTCTTATACCAAATGTTTCCGTCATCTTATTGAATTCCTTACTCAAGAATTGAGATCCGTTGTCTGACAACAAACTTTCGGGTACCCCGTAAATTAAAAATATTTCGTCTCTTAAACACTTGATTACTTCAGCAGAACTCGCCTTTCTTAAAGGTTTAATGAAAACAAATTTCGTTAACTGATCTAACGCTATCACTATATATGAGTTTCCTTTACGAGATCGCGGATAAGGTCCGAGAAAGTCCACGTATACGTGTTGAAAGGGTCTTTCGACTATAAACGCGTCTCCCATCTCCGTACGCAAAATCGTATTACTTGACTTGGTCGCTTTGCAAGTGTCACAACTACCTACAAAACCTTTGACTTGTGATGCCATAGCTGGCCAGAAAAATTGCTGACGAGGTCGATACAGGGTTTTTGCTATTCCTCCGTGAGATGCCCTCGGCGGACAATGAGCCTGTTGGATCAATGGTTCCGTCAATGTCGTGGGAATCCACAACTTCCAAACCTGGAGATCCTGAAGCGGGTTTCCAGTACAATGTCTGATTTTTTTATACACTAAATCTTTCGAAATACGAAGATCGGGCAATCTATCCTCGTTATTTCTGATGTGCTCTATTATCTGGAGATATTCCTTTGACTTGAAAGCTGGATTTTCCAGATCCACATGCAATACTTCGTTTGGATTTGTCGACAAAGACCCCGGTGGACATACCTCTGAATGTAAGCCCTCTAATTCATGTGTACGAGATAAAGCGTCTGGCACTACATTCAGCGTACCCTTCCGGTGTTCAATCCCAAAATCAAACCCCTGCAATTGAAGACTCCAACGTGCTAATCTCCCCGTCAGATTCTTCAAACTCATCAACCATTTAAGACTTGCGTGGTCGGTGATAACCAAAAATCTATGCCCTTCTACGTAAGGTCTAAACTTTTGTATGCCTTTCACAGCAGCCAAACACTCCCGCTCGGTGACTGAATAGTTCCGTTGCGCCGCATTCAACTTCTGTGAATAATAATAAATCGGCCTTTCCACCCCTGATTCATCCTTTTGACACAATACACAGCCTATGCCGGTGTCAGAAGCGTCACACAGAATGATAAATTGTTTACTAAAATCAGGGTTTATCAAAATCGGTTTGCTCGTCAAAGCTTTCTTTATCTCTTCAAAAGATTCAATTGCTTTTTCCCCGAACTGAAACTTTTGGTTTTTCTTTAAGGTGTCAGTCATAGCACTCGCTACTCCTGAGAAATTCTCAATAAAACGCCTGTACCATCCCGCCATGCCGAGAAATCGACGTACTTGCCGTGTGGATGTAGGTACAGGGAAATCTACTATTGCAGAAATCTTGCCCGGATTAGGCTTCAAACAACCTGGTCTTACCACATATCCTAAATATTCTAGTTCCTGAAAACAAAATTTGAATTTTCCGACGTTAATGGTCAATCCTGCCCTCGATAATCGGTCAGCGATTACTCGCATTACTTCTTCCATATGCTCTTGGAAATTTTTCGAAATGATCAACAGATCATCTAAATAAACAAACACTTGTTCGCGCAGTTCCTGGGGAACAATCACATTCATAAGGTACTGTAAGCTCTGAGCCGCGTTTGAGAGACCGAACGACATCACCTTGAACTGATAGAAGGGTCTACCGGGGACGGTGAAAGCTGTCTTCTCCCTAGAACTTTGCTCTAACGGTATCTGCCAGTAAGCGTCTTTAAGATCTACACTTGAGATGAAATGAGTTTCTTGAAGGCGTGCTAACAATCCTTCTATCTGAGGAATCGGATTCACCTCTTTTTTTGTTACTGAATTAACCTTCCGAAAGTCTAAACACAACCGGTTCTTCCCTGGTTTTCGTACTAATACGACAGGTGAACTCCACGGACTAGAACTCTCCTCGATCACTCCCAACTAAAGCATACGATCTAACTCGTCATAAACTAACGCTTGTACCGCAGGAGATATGGGGTAATGACGTTGCTTTATTGGCGTCGCGTCTCCCGTATCTATCTTATGTTCGACAAGGTGAGTTCGCCCTAAACCTTTATCTGCGAAAGATGGAAAAAGCTCTATGACCTCTTTCAATATTTCGCTCTCTTGGTTAGACAGAACGCACTTAGCCGGTTCTTTCTTTTCGTCACTGGATTCTAAATTTATATTCATGGCTGAAATTAGATGAGGAGCTATTTTGAACACTGCCCAGAAATCAACTCCAAGATAAAGTTCTTGAGCTAGGGACGGTACGATGAACAAATCCAATTCGCGGACTGTGTCTTTGTATTGAATTGCCGCTGTTACTATACCAACAATAGCCTGTTTCGTCTCGTCAGCAGTAGTGACTTCTGACGAATACTTCTTAAACGGAATATTATGCTCTCCTAAATACTCTAGAGCTCCTGCTCCTAAACAACTAATACTAGCGCCTGAATCTAAAAGTCCGAGCCACGATTTCCCAAACGCTTCTACTGAAACATAAGGACGAGGATCGTTATCCTTAACTTTAAGATTTGTTGCCGCTATTGTCTTACGCCATTTCTTTTTCTTTTTCATTCTAGCCCTCAGACTAGCTATTTTATCGGAACGACAGGGAAATGTTAGAATTCGTTTCCTTGCCTTAAAATATTGTATTTGACGCTCGTGTAGAGGTCTCATTAACGGAAATACTTTTGTCTCCTCTGATTGAGTCTCATTTGGTTTTTCTATAGACTTTTTTTCTTTAGGTTTTAAGATGGTAATATTATTATGAGAAATGATAGGGTTTGCTACATGTTCGAGTACTTCGTCTTCGCACTTTCCCCCTCGATTGGAAAACTGCTCTTTGATGGGTTTTCCGAACAGATCAGACAATTCGGAGTCACCGTGTCTTCTCGCCCGCACTTAAAGCAGAAGAGTCGTCTTCTAGCGTCAGGACAGTCTCTAAAAAGATGACCCACGCCCTTACAATTCCAGCACTTAAATGTCTCCTTCTCATAGAATGCTTCTAAAGAGGAGTCTGGTTTCGCTGGCTCTATCGCTAGTTGATGTTGATCTAGCTCGTGTATTTGTTTCCGAACTGGATGGTTCGTAAAAGTAGCTTGCGGTCTAAAA
Source organism: Melanostoma mellinum (assembly GCA_914767635.1). Lineage (NCBI taxonomy): Eukaryota > Metazoa > Arthropoda > Insecta > Diptera > Syrphidae > Melanostoma > Melanostoma mellinum. Next base: position 109,427,684 of record OU612058.1, read on the forward strand.
CGTTGGCTCTCACTATCTTTTCCGTTCAGGAATTTCTCTATGGTTCTACATACGTAGACTAACTCGGCTAGACTACTCGTGTTGAAAGTAATCAACAATTCTCCCATTCTTCTTTTCACGTTCAGTTTGACTAATTCGACGATCTCGATAGTGGACTTAGGAATCCTTAACCTTGAATTTAATTTTATGATATCATCATAGAAATCATTAAAACTTTCGTTGTAATTCTGTTTCCTATCCATCATCTTCCTGGTCAACTCCGAGTCGGTCTCGAGGCTCCTATACTGCTCTAGCAAGGCTGCTTTGAGTTCAAACCAAGTCGCTCTCGGGCTACTCTTGGACCAAGTCAAATACCAATTTTCCGCTGAACCGTTCACAAAGTGATGAAAATTGCTCACCACTTCATCCCATGAAACGTGATAGCTCTCTCTCACATTATCTAACCTAAATAAAAAGTCGTCTATTGTCATGTTCTTTGTATCGAATTTGATTCCCCACTTGTGATAGTGTGGGAACCTCAGGAATGAACTATCAGGTGATGGTGCTGATATCGGCGCGTTTGATACGACTGGGGAATCGTTAAGATTCATCCGACTTACTCGGGCTAAGAAATCATCCGCATTGGAAGTTCTTGCCACCTCAACATTCTGTATCGCCTGTTCGTTCCTTTGCGACATAACTGGGTCTCCCTGACTACTCGGTAAAAGTTAATTAGTTTCAACTCTACGAACTGGGGGTGTCGGTTCTTCATGTAAAGATCTGGTAACAACTGGCTGTGACTGGGGTGGTACTGTAGCGAAAGTGTCTTTTATGATCTTCCCTACTTGCTCTAAGATGCTAGCTTGACTACGAGCCAACTCTTCCCTAATGAATCTTTGATCTTCGGTCCTACTGAGACCTACAGTTGCCGTCACTACCTCCTGTACATAAATATCGAATCGATCACTCGTGTTAAAAGATTCTTCTCGCGCGTTACGACTAGAATTCGCCACTGGTTCATTCAACTCTGCGTTGACTTGCACGTTAGCGTCTGTCATCTCCGGATCTTGGATCGGGACTTCAGGTTCGCCCTCGTCGTTTTCGGGTCTATCCCTACGACTTTGATTCAACTGGTTTGCTAACATGCTCGCTCTTCTTCTGTATCTTTCTTCGCGCGGAATAGGTTGATATACCAACCTTCTACCTCTCCTATTCATCAGAAAAAAAACTTCCTAAATAAACTTAATTAACTATTTACTTCAATACTGAAAAATTTAAATCTCGAAATCAGATTCTAAATTGTTCAAATTCTCATTCACTTTGATAGACTATCCAAAGAATGATCTGTGAGCTTAAACTAATCTTAAACCTAAGTTCAATTTTTAAAGTTTTCTTCTAACAAAATTGTATCTCTTATCCTAACTAACTTCTGTAACCACTAAAAATCTTCTTTTCTTCAAAATCAAAACTATCTTAACTTAGCTGAATTTCGAAAAGAAACTACTATAACTCTATAATAACTATGTCTAAAGCGCCACCAGGCAAAATTAATCTAAAACTATAAAGGGTCGCCACCAGGCAAAATAATACTGAAACGCCACCAGGCAAAACTAAACTGAAACGCCACCAGGCAATACTAAACTAAAAATCTCAAAAATATACTCAAAAAAAAAATAACTTATCTCATAAATTGTTGGGTCTTAAGAAAATGGATCTTGGAGTGGGGATAACAACAATACCCTACTCCTAAGAGAAAAATCATTATGTGTTGTAAATACCTATAAAAAAAAATATTTCGTTGGTTCTAACTACGTCGAAAGAACTTACGAAGTGAAATTTTTAAAGTGTTTTAACTTCTACTACAAAAGAGAGGAAAGTTTTTTCGTCTTCCATAGAGATCGGATATTTGTTACATTGCAACAGACGTGTGTCAGGAAAATGTTCAACTAACCACCGGTCAACGTACCCAAAATCACCTACTTCTACTTCAGAAAAAAAAACTCCCTCCAGAAACTGGAGTAATGGTTCATGAAAGAACCTCTTCATCGAAAAAGTGAATCCGGAATAACTAACTCCATACTCCTACAACAGACGTGTGTCAGGAAAATGTTCAACCAACCACCGGTTAGGAGGTTAAGAATATCGCTACTCCAAACTCGTTCCACGAAATTTCAGAGTCTAGCCTTATGCAACAGACCACCCGGTAACAAACACCAAATTGCGGACATAAGAACTAACTCAAAAAAAACATCGAGGTCGAGGAAAGCCAATCAGTCTTATATACATTTCAGAACGCCCACTAAACGAATTTAACAGACCAATAGACTTAAAGATGTTATTTAAAAACAAACAAAGACGAACCATTACAAAACAACACTTTAGCGAAAACGATATAATTAACATTTTTAAAAATTTTATGCCTCCAAATAAATATTGTGCTATATACACAGAAGACGAAATATTTAAACTCGTCCAAAGTGTATACTCAAAATATTTCTCCAACAACAAAGCCTTTAAAATAATACGTTGCACAGAAATACTAAAAGACATACTCGAAGACGACAATCAAGGCAAATTAATTAATGATTACCACATAAAAAATAACCACAGGGGCATAAACGAAACCAATGCACACCTCAAGCGCGAATTTTTCTTTCCATTTATGAAAAACAAAATAACCAAAATTATCAACAACTGTGAGCCTTGCCAAAATCTAAAATACGATAGGAAACCCCAAAAAGTAGAATATCAAACACCAGAAAACCCCGAAAAACCCTTAGATATTGTTCACATTGATATTTACAGTATCAATAATCAAAAAATCCTCACCATCATAGATAAATTCTCTAAATTCGCAGCTGCTTACACAATTCCAGCCAGAAATAGCTTAACAATAATAAAATCTCTTCTTCATTTTATGAGCCAACACGGCATCCCAGCAAAATTAATTTCAGACCAAGGAGCCGAATTTACTTCTACAGTTTTTAAAGATTTTGTTGATCAAAACAACATAAATCAACACATTACATAATTACAACAGTCAAGTAGCAACTCCCCAGTTGAAAGACTTCATTCCTCATTGACAGAAATATATAGAATCATTTATGCAAAACACAGAGAAAGACACCATGGCGACATACTTAACGAAACTCTTATAACATACAACAACTCAATTCACTCTGCAACTAAATTAACCCCATATGAACTATTTTATGGAAGAACATATAAATTTAAAAACATAAAATACAATAACGTTCACGACTACCTCAATAAACTTAACGAATTTCAGGCAGAATTATTCCCCTCCATCAAAAATAAGTCTGGAGAGCAGGTAGTAAAGAATATAGCTAAATTAAACCAAAATAGGGCAAAACCAAAAACTATTAAGTCAGGATCATTCATGTATAGGAAAGAAAACAGAAGAAACAAACTCACTCCAAGATTTAGTAAACACAGAACCAAAAATAATAGACTAGTTACAGTTCTTACAACTAACAATCAGAAACTACACAAATCTAAAATTAAAAGAAAACGTAAATTTCAGGTTAGCAGTAACAATCCTAATACAGACAACAACAGGACAGAAAATGGAAATACAAGACCTGACTAACAACCACGGACTTTTAACAATAAAACATCAAAGCAATAGGCAACTCATTAGAGGTCTTCAAAACCATTGACGGGTTTAGCGACACTCTCAAGGTAATACAAATTAAATACAGACAACTACAAAACAAACTTCAAACTTTGACACCCAACTTAAGACGAAAGAGAGGACTAATGAATGGTCTAGGAACAGTTGTGAAAAGCATAACTGGAAACATGGACGCCGACGATGCTCTAAATATTAATAGGAAAATTGAAGAACTAACTCAAATACAGGATCATGTTGAAGAACAAGAAAGTCATCAAGATAGGCTCAATAAAGAAATAATCAACAGGTTCGAAAATATTACAAACCATATAAATGACCAGCAAAAACTTATAGAGAACTACTTAGTTAAAACCCAAAAAATGCTAGGAAACAAAATCAGAACAGAAGAAAACTCAATCAGATATATTCAATATCTAAATAAGATTAATTTTAACATAGAACTATTGAGCTACCATTTGGCTAATATTGCAGAATCCATAATCCTTGCTAAACTAAACATTATTTCAAAACATATTCTTAGTAATGATGAATTAACTTTTATATACCATTCTTTACGAAATCAATCAGTTGATATTAAATCAGATGAACATATCTATGAGTTGTTGGAACCCCAGGCATACTATAATCACTCAAACATAATCTTTAACATCCAAATTCCCATCCTTAAGAATGAAACATACTCCTTTTTCCACCTGATACCTATTCCAATAAAAAACAAACTACTTTCCACTAAACCCTTTTGCATCCTCAACAACAATGAAATTCAATACTTTGATGAAAAATGCGAAAAGATAGAAAATGTATTCTACTGTAAAGCAACCACAACCCAGGATGTCAGCATCGAAACCAGCTGCATTGCCAACCTGATCGCAAACAGACCAGCACACTGCAAGACCCTAGATGTAGAAGATGAACACCAAATTTTCCAACCAGAACCAAACTACATTTTGTTCCTGAACAGTCCCGAGACAGAGATCAAATCAACATGTGGCCCTGAAAAACAATATCTTCAAGGTACATTTCTGATCAATTTCCTGAACTGCAGCATTGAAATCAACCAAATTACCTACGAAAATACGAACAACCTCTTCTATGAGGAAGCGCACATTTACCCAACTTCATTTAACAATGTCTATACGACACCGATGAGGAATATTAATCTACAGACGCTAAAAAACTATCACTTCGAGAACAAAGAAGCAATCCACTATCTCCAAAGAAGTACCCAGCAGAAAATCGTCATCAATTACACCATCCTTTCAACTATAACTGTGATTGGAGTACTTGTTATGATAATATACCATATGAAAACTACCAACCAATCGAAGACGTCATCATCCCAAAATATCAATACTAGCGATCAGCAAATACCAGCTCCTGCAGTCAACATAATGTTAGCCCCGGCAAAAGACGCTTACAGCTTCTTCACCCGTAAGCTAACTCCAGGGGGGAGGAGTTATGTGGCCACACAACAAACAATATCCAATAGCCAACACACGAGTGCAATCGACTCCGGTCATCGACTTAACCCCAGTTACCTGTCAGCATTTTCCCATCAACTACACACGAGTCTACACACGAGTCCCACTGACCCGAGCCATCAACTACGACCGTCAGCACATTCCCATCAACCGGCAGCAATGCAACTCAACACCCTTCATTGAACCTTTATCATTTTTTGTATTTCCTTTTACATTTCATTTACCTATAAAAGCTTGTCAATTGTCATTCAAAATTTGAGTCTGAATAATAAAGTCAACTAGTGCAAAGTAACTTTTAGTTTTTTTTACGAAAAGTCGCGGCAACCAACATAACTCGCGCACTCAAATGCTAATTGGAATGTTAACTTATTAAATGTACTAAATTATGAAACAAAACAAAATTTTACTTTCGTAAGCGCTTTGGTGTTTCTTTGTCCTTTTTAATTCTTTGTTCTCGATTTTTTTTTTGTTCAGCTTAACTATTAGACCTTCGTAAGTTTTTAAAGGCTACTCCGAACCGTATGGATATCAACCTGGAAATAACGTGTCCATAATCACCGGAACTTTTGCTTAACAGTCTGAAAACCCACATACATCCCGTTTGCCTCTCTTGATTCCCCGCTTTAGCTTTATTTATATTGGTGCGGCTTATACCGCAACAATCTTTCGCAACATATTGCTTAAGCATCGTGTAAATAGGTGCAGATATATCCAAAAAAAAAAAAAAAACATAGGGAATTTTCTTTACCCATGGGAAAGGGAATTTGACCATGACGTTTAAATCTGTCATTCCTATTTTTTGTTTACAAATTGGCCGCGTTCCTGGCACCTATCTTCGAAAATCTTGACTTAAGATTCTGTCACTTTTCCCTTGTAAAAAGTTTCAGATTTTCAGATGACAATTCAGATGACATTTAGATTTTCAGATTTTCGAACATAGATTTTCAGATGGAAAATCTTGGCTGAAAATCTGAACTTCAGATTTTACTTGTCAAAACAAGGAAAACAACATATGACAATCGAACTTTCCTCGGTATTCTTGGGTTATTTTTTTGTTCTACAAGTTTTCGCCTATTTGTTGAATTGAAATTGATAATTATTGGTGTTTGGATATTCTGTTTTGTAAATTAATTTCAATAGTTAGTTTATCAACAAAGAAAATATATTTTTGAAGCTCACGATTTTCATTTTTTTTTTGTCAAAATTAAGTAAAATGAATGTAGTTTTAAAACTGCTCAACTTTGAAATACTTGGAAGTCAAATTGTTGAACTTTAAACTGAAAAATCTGTGTTTTTACTAACTATGTAGAATTGAGAGGTGAATCACAGTACCACTTGACAAAAAAAAAGTTCAGATAGTCGTTCATGGGCTGACAGATCTCTTCGAACATTCGAAATTTGTCTTGAACCCGGCCATTGCAAATAGCAATTCGTGCGCGGCTTGTTTTTGTTTTGTAATTGTTTTGTGTTCGTTTTGATTTAATAAATAAATTCGTAACACCTGATGTATTATTGAGTTTGGCAACACTGAACACTAATACCTAATCACATTACATAGAACAACAACTGTCATTTGTCGCCATATACTTCATATAATGTACATTATCATGCTGGTCTCAATCTTTGATTGAACATAAGTCAGTTGTACTTGAGCACGGCACGAATAAAGATCATATAAATATTAATAATAAAACCTGTGTATATTACTGAACAATACAACATGGCGCAGTCGGTACTCTTGTAAAAAATACCTACAATAAAATTATAAAGTAAAAAAAAAAAAAAAAAATTTATTGAACGATACGCTGAAAAGTCTAAACAATATACACAAACAATATAAAACGTGCATAAAATGGCCAGCGATTTTCTAAAGCCAGGTCCATTGCTAATGGAGGGGAACGTAAAAGCAAATTGGCGAAAATTTCACAACATGTGGAAGATCTACTCTGTCGCTACTAAAACTAATTCCGAATCTGTACAAATACAAACTGCGAGATTCCTTTCTTGTGACGGTGAAAAAGCGATTGAAATATACCAAACACTTCCGATCTTAGAAGAAAACAAAAATAACATCGAAAAGGTCATCGAAGCCTTTCAACAGTACTGTGTGCCGCGAAGCAACTTGGTATACGAACGGTATATTTTTTTTCACGATATCAGAAAGAAAGAGAACCCTTTGAAAAATTCTTCTCTGATATCTTGCAACTTGCGGAGAACTGTGAATTCAAAGACCAGAAAGATAATATGATAAGAGACCGCATCGTGATGGGGATAACGGAGCAAACCACAAGGCTGCAATTGTTAAAAACGGATGGTTTAGATCTATCAAAATCAAAGGAGATCTGTCGTGTGGCTGAACAAGCTAATATGCAGGCAAAGGAGATGCAAGCTGAAAGAGGATCGTCGGTGGATGCTGTGGAAAATAAAAGAGAACGATTTAATTTTTTTTCCAAACCTAATAAGAATTTTAAACAAAGTTCAAATGTGCCATCTTCTTCTCATTTCAGAAAGTCTGTAACAAAGAACAGAGATCAGTATGATAGTGTACATTAATTAGTAAATTAATTTCAATAGTTAGTTTATCAACAAAGAAAATATATTTTTGAAGCTCACGATTTTCATTTTTTTTTTGTCAAAATTAAGTAAAATGAATGTAGTTTTAAAACTGCTCAACTTTGAAATACTTGGAAGTCAAATTGTTGAACTTTAAACTGAAAAATCTGTGTTTTTACTAACTATGTAGAATTGAGAGGTGAATCACAGTACCACTTGACAAAAAAAAAGTTCAGATAGTCGTTCATGGGCTGACAGATCTCTTCGAACATTCGAAATTTGTCTTGAACCCGGCCATTGCAAATAGCAATTCGTGCGCGGCTTGTTTTTGTTTTGTAATTGTTTTGTGTTCGTTTTGATTTAATAAATAAATTCGTAACACCTGATGTATTATTGAGTTTGGCAACACTGAACACTAATACCTAATCACATTACATAGAACAACAACTGTCATTTGTCGCCATATACTTCATATAATGTACATTATCATGCTGGTCTCAATCTTTGATTGAACATAAGTCAGTTGTACTTGAGCACGGCACGAATAAAGATCATATAAATATTAATAATAAAACCTGTGTATATTACTGAACAATACAACATGGCGCAGTCGGTACTCTTGTAAAAAATACCTACAATAAAATTATAAAGTAAAAAAAAAAAAAAAAAATTTATTGAACGATACGCTGAAAAGTCTAAACAATATACACAAACAATATAAAACGTGCATAAAATGGCCAGCGATTTTCTAAAGCCAGGTCCATTGCTAATGGAGGGGAACGTAAAAGCAAATTGGCGAAAATTTCACAACATGTGGAAGATCTACTCTGTCGCTACTAAAACTAATTCCGAATCTGTACAAATACAAACTGCGAGATTCCTTTCTTGTGACGGTGAAAAAGCGATTGAAATATACCAAACACTTCCGATCTTAGAAGAAAACAAAAATAACATCGAAAAGGTCATAGAAGCCTTTCAACAGTACTGTGTGCCGCGAAGCAACTTGGTATACGAACGGTATATTTTTTTTCACGATATCAGAAAGAAGGAGAACCCTTTGAAAAATTCTTCTCTGATATCTTGCAACTTGCGGAGAACTGTGAATTCAAAGACCAGAAAGATAATATGATAAGAGACCGCATCGTGATGGGGATAACGGAGCAAACCACAAGGCTGCAATTGTTAAAAACGGATGGTTTAGATCTATCAAAATCAAAGGAGATCTGTCGTGTGGCTGAACAAGCTAATATGCAGGCAAAGGAGATGCAAGCTGAAAGAGGATCGTCGGTGGATGCTGTGGAAAATAAAAGAGAACGATTTAATTTTTTTTCCAAACCTAATAAGAATTTTAAACAAAGTTCAAATGTGCCATCTTCTTCTCATTTCAGAAAGTCTGTAACAAAGAACAGAGATCAGTATGATAGTGTACAGCAGAAACGAGGTGATTTTAAATACAACGGAACGGGAATGCGTGTTACAAATGCAATAAACATCATGCCCTCGGTAGCTGTCCTGCATACGGCAAAACGTGTCAGGCTTGCGGGAAATTTAACCATATCGCAGCTGTATGCAAATCTAAAGAATCAACTGTTTAAATGAAGCTACAGTTGTTTATAGTGATGATGATGACAGTGGTGAGTCAGTGGCATATATTGGTGCAATAGGTGAGGTTGGTGATGGTTTCGGTAGTTGGTACGAAAAATTAAGTGTAGAGAACGGTTCTATTGAATTTAAGCTTGATAGCGGAGCTGATGTTAACATAATCACACTCGATTGGTTAAAAAAAATCAAATGTGAAACGAAATTGAGCCCCGTTAAACATAAATTAGAAGCATATGGTGGTTCAAAAATTGAAACACTGGGTTCGGTTCGTCTTCGTACCCGGTACAAAAATTTAGTTGATGACGTTGATTATATCGTAGTTGATGGTAGTTCTAAGCCATTGCTTGGCCTAAAAACATGCATTCATTTTAATTTAATCCGCAGAGTAAACGCGATTAACAAAATTGAAAATTTCATAACAAAAAATTCTGACGTTTTTTCCGGAGACGGTAGATTTCCAGATAAATGTAGGCTAAAACTCAAGCCTTAACGCTATACCGGTTTGTAAACCTCCTCGTAGGATTCCACTTGTAACAAGAGACAAAGTTAAAGAAGCTCTTGAAAATATGGAGCAGCGTGGTATCATTCGTAGACGAGAGGAACCATCAGAATGGTCTCATCAGCTAGTGATAGTAGAAAAAGCAAATGGCAATTTGAGGTTATGCCAACCAAGCGCGTTGAATGAGAACCTCCAAGAGGAACATGGCGTCATACCAACTTTATCCGATTTTTGCGATGCCATGAGAGGTTTCAAGTATTTCACAGTGTTCGACCTAAAAGAAGGTTTTTGGCAAGTTGAATTATGCCCGTTGTCCAAAAAGTACACAGTGTTTAGCACTCGTTATGGAACATTTGAGTACAATGTACTTCCTTTTGGAATAAAAACAGCGGCTGAAAAATTCCAAAATTTAAATACGAAACATTTTGGTAGTTTGCCTGGAACATTCATTTATATCGATGATATAATTATTGGAGGCAAGACAAAGGTAGAACACGATAAGAATGTTGCAAAGGTATTAGAAATAGCTCGCAAAATAAATGTCAAATTTAATAGGGACAAAGTTCAGTACTGCGTAGAAGAAGTTAAATATTTAGGCCATATATTTACTGGTGATACTATTCGTCCTGATCGAAGTCGCGTTGAGTCAATTCTGAAATTGAAAGAACCCCAAGATAGAAAGGAACTGGAAAGAATAATGGGAATGTTCAATTATTTACGTGATTTCATACCAAACTTTTCGAATGTAAACTCACCCCTTCGCAATTTATTGAAGAAAAATAGTGAATTTTTGTGGACGCGTTCACACACAAAACTTTTAAATGAAATCAAAAACACATTAGCTAACCACGCTATTCTTCAGATTTTTAATCCAAGTAAGAATATAACGATACAGACCGACGCTTCTCAAAATGGTCTTTGGTGTTGTTTATTGCAGGATGACAAACCTGTAGCATTTGCTTCGAAAAGCTTAACTGATGCTGAATCAAGATATGCTCAGATTGAAAAGGAGCTACTAGCTGTGGTATACGCCTGTGAAAAGTTCAATAACTATATATATGGGTACAATTTCACAGTCCACTCTGACCATAAGCCATTGGTTGCAATTATTAAGAAAGATATAGGTGAGGTTCATTCTGCGCGGTTACAAAGAATGAAAATTAAATTATCTAAATACAAGCTTGAGTTAAAGTATGTTCCTGGTAAATTTCTGTATGTAGCGGATCTTTTATCTAGAAATTTTATCGATGATTGTACAGTTGATATGGAAAAAAAATTTTAAGACTTGGTTCATAGCGTTAATATGAGTGAATCCAAGAAACTTCAGTTTGTAAACGAAACAAAACATGATGATATTTTACAACAACTGATTCATTTTTATTTTAAAGGTTGGCCAACCGATAAACATCACCTACATGATGATTTAAAATTTTTCTGGCAACTAAAAAATAGTATTCATGTGGAAGACGGTTTAGTTTTATATGAAAATAGTGTTTTCGTTCCACGTTCTCTCATTAAGGAGACGTTAGACCTCCTTCATATATCCCATATGGGAATAACAAAGACTCTTAATAGAGCCAAAGGTTCGCTTTACTGGCCTTACATGACAAGAGATATCGAAAACATGATAATGAGATGCCGTGAATGTGAGAAATTTAGACCGTAAAACAAAAATCATACGATTATTTCACACCCACCACCCGAAACTCCTTTTCTTAAAATTGGTGTAGACTGTTTAGACTATGGTGGAAAATCGTATTTGGTTGCAATTGATTACTACTCCAAGTGGATTGAACTTTATGACATTCCGGATAAAACCGCGAAGTCTATAAAAAATGTTCTAATCAAAATATTTTCAACTCATGGAATTCCTGAAAAAATTGTGGCTGACAATATGCCCTTCAACTCGTACGAGTTAAAAAATTTTGCTAAAGATTCGAATTTTGACTTCATTTACAGTAGTCCTCGGTATCCAAAATCAAATGGACTAGCAGAGAAAGCTGTTCATATAACGAAATCTATATTAAAAAAAATAGGTAAAGGCGAAGGTAATTTAGAAGCTGCTTTGTTGGAATACAGAACAACACCTGTGGCAGGATTAAATTATTCACCAGCAGAAATGCTGATGAGCAGAAAGTTTAGAACGTGGTTTCCCATCCGGAACGAAGAACTTTTTCCAAAAGTACCATTGGACGTACCTAATAAATTAGAGGAACGTCAACGAGATATTACTAAAAAAACTAATCCGCTTAGACCTAGACGAGAACTCGAATTGCAACGGGGTGAAAATGTAGTTTACCGAAATAATGGATTGTGGGAACCAGCACGTGTAGTAGCAAAACATGATATGCCTCTGTTGGTGATAATTATTTTCTATGACTGAAAGAGAGAAGCATATAGCTCTAGCGCATATTGCTCCGTCTCTGTCATTTCGAGTAGTTGGCGAAAATTATTTTTCAAGTCACATGTCATAAGTCATTCTAAGTCAAAAGTCGAGTTGAAGTCAGTAGAATTAATATTCAGTATTAAAAATTATAAATATTTCTTTTGTGAATACCAAACCTTTAAAAAGGTACTATTCTTTTGTAAATTCTTATTTTTACTTTTGCCTGCAATACAAAACTCTTTTCTTTTCTTTATTTATGTTGCAGGCGCCTTTTTTGATACTTGTTAGTTTTTTGTTCTTTTGCTACAATCAAAACTGGAATTATTACGAATGTAACAATTTGTCAAATAAAAGAAAACTTAAAATCAATAACCTCAAGGCAAAACAAGTTATTTAATAAACAAAAATTCATCAGGTTATGGGCCCAGGAACGTGGCCGTGCCGAATTTGAGGTTAAGTGAGGTTAAGCGAACGAAGTCTGATCAGTCAAGAAAATTTAATTAAATCACGATGGAAAGCATACGCTCTCAACTTGAGTCCCTAACAGAAGATTCAAATGGAAACGTTAATTATGAGTCATGGAGGTTCAAGTTAAATCTAACCCTAAAAAGTAAGAAAATTTTCAATGTGGCTTCTGGAGTCACTGTCAAGCCAGAAGAAGGTGAAAGTAGCCAAAGTATAGCGACCTGGATTAATAATGATATGGAAGCTCAAACACTCATCGGTTTAAATTGCAGCAGTTCAATTGCTATGAAAATTTCGAAATGTACATCTGCTTACAGCATGTTATCAAAACTAGACACTTTATATGGAAAGAAATCTGATGTATCCATTGAAGGCTTACAACGACAATTTTTTGGGTACAAATACAATGAAGGTAAGTCAGCTATTGAAAATTGTATGCAAATTCAACAGATAGCAGACAGTCTAGCAGCGGAAGGAGAGGAAATGAAAGACTCTTGGATCATGCAAAGAATTTTGGGCATATTACCACCGAAACTATACCACTTTCGAACAGCTTGGGACAACGTCAGTAAGACAGACAGGAATATGAGCAATTTATTTGATCGGCTAAGACTAGAAGAGGACAGATTAAATGAAGGCCAGTCTCCAAGTAAGTCCACATCTCAAAATGCTCTTATATCAAAACACCGAAGCAAGTCAGATACAGCAAATGGAAGTCAGAAAAATAAATCTCTAGAATGTTTTAAATGTGGAAAGATTGGCCACGTAAAGTCACAATATCATGGAAAACCATGTGCAAAATACTTAGAATACTGTAAGAACACGTATGGCTGTAACAAATGTAAGTGCAAAGGACATTTTGCCAAAGGTTGTCCAAATTTCGACTCAAATCAGCTAGAAGACAGGTCAAGCAAACAAAATAAGAATGGTAGCAATCGACGCGCGCTCATGACAGCAAGTTTATCTTCAATAAATTCATTCAACAAGAGCTCTGAAGATGGTTGGTACCAGGACTGTGCTGCAACACAGCACATGAGCTCTCGTAAGGAGTGGTTCAGAAACTATGAAACTCTAGAACAACCAACTCTGGTCGTAATCGGCGATGCAACAGAGCTAGAAGGCATTGGCGTGGGTGATATAGAAATTGAAGCTTTTGATGGTCAAGCGTGGCAGAAAGCAGTTCTAGAAGATGTACTACATACTCCAAAAATGCCATTTAACCTTTTCTCAGTCAGTTCAGTGTTAGATAAGGGCTACAGACAGACAGCAAATGCAAATAAATCAGTATTCAAAGACAAAAATGGCAATATAGGTGCAATAGCCGAAAGAGAAGGAAAACTTTATAAAATGAAATTTCGTCAAGAGTCTGAAAAATGTTTAGTCAATATTTCTTTAAGAAAATGGCATGAGAAGCTTGAACATCAAAATGTTATACAAATTCGAGATGTACTGATGAGAAGTGGAGTCAAGTTTTTAGACGACTGGGATGGATATGTTTGTCCAGGATGCACATATGGAAAACAACATCGGGTATCACATCCTCTAAATCCAAAAACGTCAGAAAATTTGCTCGATCTAATACATGTAGACCTATGTGAAATGAATATTCATTCTTTAGGAGGAGCTAAATACTTCCTGCTTTTTAAAGACGATTACTCACATTTTAGAACTGTATACTTCCTTAAACATAAAAATGAGACAGCTGAAAAATTAGAAATCTTTTTGAAACTAGTCGAAAATCAATTCAATAGAAATGTAAAAACACTAAGGTCAGATAATGGTACTGAAATTAAAAATCGCCAAACGCAACAAATTTTAGAAAGCCTGGGAATTTTTCACAGTAAGTCAAGTGCTTATACTCCTCAACAAAATGGACGTATTGAAAGAAAAATGAGGACAATAGTTGAAGCTGCCAGAACTGTCATACATGCTCGAAGTCTGAACGAAAATCTATGGGGTGAAGCAGTAAATTATGTCGTTTTTACAATTAATCATACTGGTACTAGTACAGTAAAAGGTAAAAGCCCAGCTGACCTTTGGTTTGGAAGAAAGATAGACATCAACAAGCTTAAATCATTTGGATGTGACTGCTACTCATTAAAAGAAGATAACAAGAGAGGTAAAATGGAGAAGAAGTCTATAAAAGGTATGTTTGTCGGCTATGATTTCGATTCTCCAGGTTTCAGAGTCTTCATTAATGAAATGAAAGATGTCGTAAGTTCAAGCAACGTAGTTTTCGATGATAAAACCGAAAGTGAAAAATCTACTGAAATAGAAATACCATCGAATGTGATATCTGAAACTGAGAATTCAGACTCAGGCTCAGAATAAGAAAGTGTCGAAGCTGAAGATGAAAGTTCACCAAGTCGAGAAAAAGAAAATCAGTCCGATAGTCCAAATAGATCGCCATTACCACCTGCAAGAAGAAACCTACGAGATCGTCGCTTTATAAAACCACCACCGAAATTCAAAGATTATGTGACTGATACAGCATTGATATTACAAGAATCTGAAGTAAACACGTCTAGCGAATCAAGTGATATCCCCGTTAGTGAAGCTCTTAAAGACGAAAACTGGAAGAACGCGATGTCAGAAGAATACGAGTCGTTGATAAAAATTAAAACATGGGTTTTAACTGAAAAACCTAAAGATACTACACCTCTAACCTGTCGTTGGGTGTTACGCAAGAAAGATGATGGAAGATATAAAGCAAGACTCGTTGTCAGAGGTTTTGAACAGAAGGAAGGTAAAGATTATTTTGAAGTTTTCAGTCCTGTTGCTCGTTTAATGTCAATCAGGTTAATTTTGAGCGCAGCTGCATCTGAAAGCATGAATTTAATGACATTCGATGTAAAAACAGCCTTTTTACACGGTGAGCTGGATGAAAAGATCTTCATGTATCAACCAGAGGGGTTCAATGACCAGTCCGGTCGTGTATGTGAATTAAAGAAGAGCCTTTACGGCTTAAAGCAAGCACCCAAAGTCTGGAATGAGACATTCTCAAACTTTCTGAAGTCTAAGTTTTAAATCCACTGATGATGATCCTTGTGTCTACTATAACAACAATCGAAGTCTAATTATTGTTCTACATGTTGATGATGGCCTCTTGGTCGGTAAATATAAAAGTGAAATGTTAGAAGTCCTGAAGAAACTTGATCAAAAGTTTAAAATCACCTATGATTCTGGGAGAAATGGAAGTCTCTCATATCTTGGAATGCAGATTGAAGTGTCTGAAAACAAAATCTTTGTAAACCAATCGAAATATGCAAAAAGAATTATACAGCAATACAAATTTGAAGATTTAAATCCTGCGCACACACCCATTGAAGTTGGAATGGTCACAGACCCTAAAAACCTAGTAAATGACAGTCAATTAGAGGAATGGAAGCCATACAGAGAAGTCGTTGGCAGCCTATTCCCGTCCTTGCCACCATATCCCGTCCTGACATTTGTTTTTCGGTAAACTACTTAAGTCGCTCCAACAACAAACCAATGAAAAGTAATTGGAAAATGGTCAAACGTGTCTTCCAATATGTTAAAGGGACGATTGAGTATGGAATATCCTTCAATGGAGATAGAACTCTGTCAGTATATAGTGACTCGGATTATGGAGGAGATCTGGAAACGGGACAGTCCACAAGTGGTGTTCTCCTGCTACGCGGAGGCCCAATAGTTTGGCTCACTCAAAAACAGAACACTGTAGCGAACTCAACCGCTGAAGCTGAATATCGAGCTGCAGTACTGGCTATCGATGAAGTTTGCTGGATTCGTAGATTAGCTACAGAACTAAAACTGTCGGATACAGGTCAGCCTACATTACACTACATAGACAACCAGTCTGCCATCCACATGCTGAATAATACACATGAAGGGAAAATAACGAAAGGCAAGAAACATATTGAAATCTCCAGAAAGTTCATTCAACAACATATCGGATCTACAATTAGACCAGTCCATGTCAGGAGTAAGGATCAGCTCGCCGACATCTTAACCAAGCCTATACCACGCAACCTTTCGAATATTTAAGAAGTAAACTACTTAAGGAGGAGTGTTGGTGATAATTATTTTCTATGACTGAAAGAGAGAAGCATATAGCTCTAGCGCATATTGCTCCGTCTCTGTCATTTCGAGTAGTTGGCGAAAATTATTTTTCAAGTCACATGTCATAAGTCATTCTAAGTCAAAAGTCGAGTTGAAGTCAGTAGAATTAATATTCAGTATTAAAAATTATAAATATTTCTTTTGTGAATACCAAACCTTTAAAAAGGTACTATTCTTTTGTAAATTCTTATTTTTACTTTTGCGTGCAATACAAAACTCTTTTCTTTTCTTTATTTATGTTGCAGGCGCCTTTTTTGATACTTGTTAGTTTTTTGTTCTTTTGCTACAATCAAAACTGGAATTATTACGAATGTAACAATTTGTCAAATAAAAGAAAACTTAAAATCAATAACCTCAAGGCAAAACAAGTTATTTAATAAACAAAAATTCATCAGCCTCGTTCATATACTATACAAAATGAAGGTAATAGAATTATCCGTCGAAATACTTATCATTTAAGAAAATCACAACATGCACCAAACTTTAGGATGATTGAAACGAACCCAGTTGTTTCAAAAACTCCAGATGTTTTTGAAAATTTAGAATCAACTATAACGAATATCGGTGCTGATAACGCAGTAATTAAAAACATTGGCCAACAAGACTTATCGCATCAACAAGCTGCAGAGCCTTATGTCACCAAATATGGCAGGGTCTGTAAGAAACCAGATTTCTTCCGCCCTGTCTAGACATCAAAAATATATTTGAAATCATGAATTCTATATTAATTGCTTATAAAATTTTTTAAAACGAAATTAAATGTATTGTACATTATCTTAAGAAGAAGGATGATGTATTATTGAGTTTGGCAACACTGAACACTAATACCTAATCACATTACATAGAACAACAACTGTCATTTGTCGCCATATACTTCATATAATGTACATTATCATGCTGGTCTCAATCTTTGATTGAACATAAGTCAGTTGTACTTGAGCACGGCACGAATAAAGATCATATAAATATTAATAATAAAACCTGTGTGTATTACTGAACAATACAACAACACCTTTTGAAAACATTTATTTGTAGTCGGGGGAACTTTTATGATGTTTTGGCGTAAAATTTTCTTGGTTACATGTGATAAGAAAAAAGTAATCAGTGCTTTAAGTTGAAAAATGCGTTTAATAAAAATGCGTTTAAAAAATTTTAAAGTGCGTCTGGCAAGCAAGCAAGTAGGCTGAAACTAAATCGTCTGGAACACACTTCTTTGAAATCAGGGTAAATTTTCTTATTTTTTGGCGTACCACTTTCTTCGTTATATGCAATAAGAAAAAAGTTGTAAGTGCTTTAAGCTGAAAAATGCACTTGAAAAGTGTTAAAATGCGTCTGGCAAGCAATAGGCTGAAACCAAATCGTCTGGGACCGAGTTTTTTGTAATCAAGGGAATTTTTCCGATTTTTTGATGTATCATTTATGCGGTTCTCACTTCGACCTCAAAATTTGTAAAATTACCATTTTCGGACCGCCGCAATAAAGAAAAAAAAAACTCTCATGCAAAAAAAGTTCTAGTGCTAAAATTATTCAGTGCGCTGTGCTGCAAAAACTAATCAAAGCATAAAAAAAAGCCCATCAATAGACCAAACACTTATTGCAAACCTCCTTATCTTCTCCTCCCCCACACCACTCGCATAGTCTTGTTGGCTGCTCACATTTCTTCTTATATCGGTATTTCCTTATCGTATCGAAGCAGTGTGTGCAGGCAATGAGGCTGTGGGTTTGCTAGGCGGATAGTTGATCAACTGTGTTGATCCCGTTGGTGAATCAAATCAAGTTGCTGGCTGGGTATAACACCGCTAGTAATTTGGTTTGGTTTTCTAACGAGATATGCACTTGTTGATTATACTTAGGTAGCGTCTGCGTTCGATATTTTGTTTTGTGTGTTTTTGTGAATTGTAATGTCGGGTAAATTTCGGGTCGATTTTAGCAACATTAGGGGGCTAAGATCGAATTTCTTTGTTGTGTACGCTCACACTGCAAAATGCAGGCCAGCTGTTTTGGCACTGAGTGAAACACAGGTGGGTGTTGATTCTGATCCTACAGAGTTCAACCTGCCTAGATATAGCTTAGTGCCATTATTCTTTTCCTCCCATGGCCTCGCCGTATATGTTCGGAATGATATTGCTTACCAACTTCTACCACAATACGGCCGCTGTTCTAATACGAACTTTAATTTCATGTGGTTAATATTCACCGTCCGTAAGGAAATCATTCACTACTGTTTTATTTATAGAAGCCCCAATTTAGATAGCAATTAAACCTCTAACGAGTTTGGTGCGCTATCTGACTCCATAATAAGAACTGTTTCCCTTTATCCTCACACTGAAATCGCAATTGCGGGCGATTTCAATGTACACAATTCTGGTTGGCTTCGACATTCTGGCCAGACAACACCCGAAGGAGAATATGTTCAGATCTTCGCTGAGTTAAACCAACTAACTCAACTTGTTGATGAGCCCACTCCGGTTCCAGATATTGAAGGCCATGCGGCCAACACTCTTGACCTATTTCTCACTTCTCATCCCGAAAGATACAGGGTTGTAGTATCATCTCCTTTAGGCAAATCGAACCATTGTGTCATATCGGTAGATTCTTCGTTTTCCGTCGCGGTAAAAAAAGATAAAGTCCTTAAAAGAACTGTGCAATATGAGAAAGCCAATTGGGACGGCCTGAACAGTTTCTTTCGAAATTTTAATTGGTCATTGTGCTTTCTCGACGGATATCTGATATGATATCTAACGTAATTCTCAACGGCATGAGAAATTTTGTTTTTCACAGAACAAAAAGTATCATCCCCAAAGAGAATTCGTGGTTTGATTTAAGCTGTAAAGAGGCGATTAGGGATCGAGAAAGTAGTTTTCGTAAATTCAAAGACAACCCTTCTGCAGAAACCCGAAATTTGTTCCAACGGGCCAGAAATATCTGTAATGCTCAAATACAAAGGCTAAGTTTTTGCATGACCAAAAAGTAAGGCAAAAAATACTGTTGTGTCCAAAAGAAAGCAAAAAATTTTGGTCTTTTGTGAAGAACATTAAGAACTCGACCACGTCATCGGTCCCTACGCTCGTCTTCAATGACTCTCCGTATGTGAGCTCCATCGATAAAGCTAATTTGCTAGCAGCTCAATTTGCTGCTAACTCGACACTTCCTGATAGCATATTAGCTCCACCTGAGGCTGAGTCTGTAGATTATTACGAATGTAACAATTTGTCAAATAAAAGAAAACTTAAAATCAATAACCTCAAGGCAAAACAAGTTATTTAATAAACAAAAATTCATCAGCCTCGTTCATATACTATACAAAATGAAGGTAATAGAATTATCCGTCGAAATACTTATCATTTAAGAAAATCACAACATGCACCAAACTTTAGGATGATTGAAACGAACCCAGTTGTTTCAAAAACTCCAGATGTTTTTGAAAATTTAGAATCAACTATAACGAATATCGGTGCTGATAACGCAGTAATTAAAAACATTGGCCAACAAGACTTATCGCATCAACAAGCTGCAGAGCCTTATGTCACCAAATATGGCAGGGTCTGTAAGAAACCAGATTTCTTCCGCCCTGTCTAGACATCAAAAATATATTTGAAATCATGAATTCTATATTAATTGCTTATAAAATTTTTTAAAACGAAATTAAATGTATTGTACATTATCTTAAGAAGAAGGATGATGTATTATTGAGTTTGGCAACACTGAACACTAATACCTAATCACATTACATAGAACAACAACTGTCATTTGTCGCCATATACTTCATATAATGTACATTATCATGCTGGTCTCAATCTTTGATTGAACATAAGTCAGTTGTACTTGAGCACGGCACGAATAAAGATCATATAAATATTAATAATAAAACCTGTGTATATTACTGAACAATACAACAACACCTTTTGAAAACATTTATTTGTAGTCGGGGGAACTTTTATGATGTTTTGGCGTAAAATTTTCTTGGTTACATGTGATAAGAAAAAAGTAATCAGTGCTTTAAGTTGAAAAATTCGTTTAATAAAAATGCGTTTAAAAAATTTTAAAGTGCGTCTGGCAAGCAAGTAGGCTGAAACTAAATCGTCTGGAACACACTTCTTTGAAATCAGGGTAAATTTTCTTATTTTTTGGCGTACCACTTTCTTCGTTATATGCAATAAGAAAAAAGTTGTAAGTGCTTTAAGCTGAAAAATGCACTTGAAAAGTGTTAAAATGCGTCTGGCAAGCAATAGGCTGAAACCAAATTAGTGATGTGCCAAACCGTAAAATTTACAAACCGGGTTAACCCGAGTTGGATTTTGATTAACCCGAGTTGTAACTCGAGTTGGCTAACTCGGTTTAGAAAAATAATATTTGCGCTTTTTCCTTCAATACTATGTTTTGAAAAATAGAAACAAACAAATTTTTCAATCAAAATAAACGGATTTAGTCAAAATGCATTTATAAAAAAAAAAACCAAAAGCAATAAGCGTACCTACTAATTAATCACACAGGAAAGAACCGAACCGACCTGACTCGGGACAGAAATTTAATTCCTAACTCGAGTGGCAATATGTACCCAAAACATTCAAACCGTCTACCTATCAACAGACGACAATGGAAAAACCGAACCGCAGTCCAACTCGGTTTGACTTGACTCGGGATAAATTAATTCCTAACTCGAGTTGCAGTATGTATCCAAAACATTCAAACCGTTTACCTATTAACAGACGACAATGAAAAAACCGAACCGCAGTCGAACTCGGGATAAATTAATTCCTAACTCGAGTTGCAGTATGTATCCATTGTAGCTATACGGGAAATTATTTTATCCCGAGTAAAGTCAAACCGAGTTGGACTGCGGTTCGGTTTTTTCATTGTCGTTGAAAAAACCGAACCGCAGTACAACTCGGTTTGACTTGACTCGGGATAAAATAATTCCTAACTCGAGTTTCAGTATGTATCCATTGTAGTTATACGGGAAATTAATTTATCCCGAGTCAAGTCAAACCGAGTTGCACTGTGGTTCGGTTTTTTCATTGTCGTCTGTTGATAGGTAGACGGTTTGAATGTTTTGGATACATACTGCAACTCGAGTTAGGAATTAATTTATCCCGAGTCAAGTCAAACCGAGTTGGACTGCGGTTCGGTTTTTCCATTGTCGTCTGTTTGATAGGTAGACGGTTTGAATGTTTTGGATACATACTGCAACTCGAGTTAGGAAGTAATTTTCTGTAAAATATCCCGAGTCAATTTTAACAGATGTGTGTGTTTCTGTATGCCTGCGCAAATAAGGGGCCAGTTATAGCGATCAGGAAAACGAATCAGGAAAAATGTTCAAATGGAATAATAACTATATTTTCGTGAAAACTGAATAACAAATGTTATACCAATCGATAGTAAACAGCCCAGAGAATTGTTTTTGTCAAGAAAATGTCCAATTGAACAAATACTTTGCCGCAAAATTGTATTTTTCTATTTTGATGGAATTGGAACAGGAAAATAGAAAAATACAAATTAAACACAAAATATTTGTTCTATTATATCTTTTTTGGGCACAAAAAAATCTTTGAGTGATTTGCCATCGATTGGTATAACATTTGTTATTCAATTGCAACGAAAACATAGTTATTATTCCATTTGAAAATTTTTCTAAATGGCCGAATTCTTAAACGCAAGTCTTGCGCAAAATATGCTAAGCAAACAGTTCTTAAATGCCGACAAAAAAATCCCTTCGAAGCAGTATGTCCCAAAACGTAGAAGCTTGCTTTTTTTCCCGCAATTGCAAGTGAATTTGTGCAGCTATCAAAAAACACTTGCATACTTTTAATTGCATTGCAAATTTTATTTGTGATTATTTTTGCTTAGCATTTGACTTGCTCAGCAAGGCCTGCGTTTAGGAATTCGCCCAATCACTTGCTTTGATGCTTTACATACTACTACCAGTCGACTATCGACTTTATATGTATAAGTGCATTGTGTTTGGCACACACCGCAACTAAAGGAGGGTAGTTTTGATTATGTTCAAGTGAACTCGGTCTGCTTGCATTAATTTCATTTTAATTATTTGGTTGACGGTTCGGTTTTTTCTTCGGTTTGCCAACTCGGTTCGAAAAAATGTAAACCGAGTCAACTCGGTTTGGGCTCAACTCGGTTTGACTCGGTTTATGAAACCGAGTTGACACATCACTAAACCAAATCGTCTGGGACCGAGTTTTTTGTAATCAAGGGAATTTTTCCGATTTTTTGATGTATCATTTATGCGGTTCTTACTTCGACCTCAAAATTTGTAAAATTACCATTTTCGGACCGCCGCAAAAAAGAAAAAAAAAACTCTCATGCAAAAAAAGTTCTACTGCTAAAATTATTCAGTGCGCTGTGCTGCAAAAACTAATCAAAGCATAAAAAAAGCCCATCAATAGACCAAACACTTATTGCATACCTCCTTATCTTCTCCTCCCCCACACCACTCGCATAGTCTTGTTGGCTGCACACATTTCTTCTTATCGGTATTTCCTTATCGTATCGA
Organism: Melanostoma mellinum; assembly: GCA_914767635.1. Taxonomy (NCBI): domain Eukaryota; kingdom Metazoa; phylum Arthropoda; class Insecta; order Diptera; family Syrphidae; genus Melanostoma; species Melanostoma mellinum. Next base: position 109,450,913 of record OU612058.1, read on the forward strand.
AGCAGTGTGTGCAGGCAATGAGGCTGTGGGTTTGCTAGGCGGATAGTTGATCAACTGTGTTGATCCCGTTGGTGAATCAAATCAAGTTGCTGGCTGGGTATAACACCGCTAGTAATTTGGTTTGGTTTTCTAACGAGATATGCACTTGTTGATTATACTTAGGTAGCGTCTGCGTTCGATATTTTGTTTTGTGTGTTTTTGTGAATTGTAATGTCGGGTAAATTTCGGGTCGATTTTAGCAACATTAGGGGGCTAAGATCGAATTTCTTTGTTGTGTACGCTCACACTGCAAAATGCAGGCCAGCTGTTTTGGCACTGAGTGAAACACAGGTGGGTGTTGATTCTGATCCTACAGAGTTCAACCTGCCTAGATATAGCTTAGTGCCATTATTCTTTTCCTCCCATGGCCTCGCCGTATATGTTCGGAATGATATTGCTTACCAACTTCTACCACAATACGGCCGCTGTTCTAATACGAACTTTAATTTCATGTGGTTAATATTCACCGTCCGTAAGGAAATCATTCACTACTGTTTTATTTATAGAAGCCCCAATTTAGATAGCAATTAAACCGCTAACGAGTTTGGTGCGCTATCTGACTCCATAATAAGAACTGTTTCCCTTTATCCTCACACTGAAATCGCAATTGAGGGCGATTTCAATGTACACAATTCTGGTTGGCTTCGACATTCTGGCCAGACAACACCCGAAGGAGAATATGTTCAGATCTTCGCTGAGTTAAACCAACTAACTCAACTTGTTGATGAGCCCACTCCGGTTCCAGATATTGAAGGCCATGCGGCCAACACTCTTGACCTATTTCTCACTTCTCATCCCGAAAGATACAGGGTTGTAGTATCATCTCCTTTAGGCAAATCGAACCATTGTGTCATATCGGTAGATTCTTCGTTTTCCGTCGCGGTAAAAAAAGATAAAGTCCTTAAAAGAACTGTGCAATATGAGAAAGCCAATTGGGACGGCCTGAACAGTTTCTTTCGAAATTTTAATTGGTCATTGTGCTTTCTCGACGGATATCTGATATGATATCTAACGTAATTCTCAACGGCATGAGAAATTTTGTTTTTCACAGAACAAAAAGTATCATCCCCAAAGAGAATTCGTGGTTTGATTTAAGCTGTAAAGAGGCGATTAGGGATCGAGAAAGTAGTTTTCGTAAATTCAAAGACAACCCTTCTGCAGAAACCCGAAATTTGTTCCAACGGGCCAGAAATATCTGTAATGCTCAAATACAAAGGCTAAGTTTTTGCATGACCAAAAAGTAAGGCAAAAAATACTGTTGTGTCCAAAAGAAAGCAAAAAATTTTGGTCTTTTGTGAAGAACATTAAGAACTCGACCACGTCATCGGTCCCTACACTCGTCTTCAATGACTCTCCGTATGTGAGCTCCATCGATAAAGCTAATTTGCTAGCAGCTCAATTTGCTGCTAACTCGACACTTCCTGATAGCATATTAGCTCCACCTGAGGCTGAGTCTGTAGATTCTGCAATGAAGCAGATTTTTTTTCTAACTCGCTCGGTTGCGAGAGTCCTCAAAGATCTCAACATACATAAATCCGCTGGTCCAGATGGTATCCCCGCCGTTATTCTGAAGAGCTGTTCTTCTACGCTGGCAAAACCACTGCGTAAACATTTCCATCTTTCCTATTCTGGTAGGATTTTTCCGAGTAGATGTAAAACTGCTTTTATCCAACCCCTAAAAAAGGCTAATCTTCCTCCCTTTCCAATTACCGTCCGATTGCACTAACGTCCCTTCTTTCCAAGGTCATGGAAACGTTCATAAACCGTCAACTTATGAAATATCTTGAAGAACGAAAGTTTCTTAATGACCGTCAGTACGGCTTTCGTGGCAAACGTCCCACTGGTGATTTGATGGCTTATCTCACCGAAAAGTGGAACCGATCTTTACAATGTTTTGGAGAAAGTAAGATCATTGCGCTTTATATTTCTAAAGCATTTGATAGAGTTTGGCATCAGGCTTAGTTTTGTTTGGCTCGTTGGATTAGAAACTACCTTTCCGACCGTTCAATACAAGTTTTATTGGATGGCTTCAAGTCTGATACCCACCTCATAAATGCTGGTGTGCCCCAAGCCTCCGTTTTGTCTCCGACTCTCTTCCTCATTTTTTTAAATGATCTCTTGTCTGAAACTTTTCATCCGCTTAACTGTTTTGCTGAAGACTCGACCCTCAGCTTTTCATATTCGTTTCCAAATTCACGTCCCTGCTCTTCGGATGTGGAACTGGAGCGATTGCGTATGATTAGCTCATTGAATTCTGGCCTTGACAGCATTGTTACATGGGGTCATAAAATTAAAAACTATTCTTATGTTAATTGTCCTTCGTTATCCCGGCACACTGGTGGTGTTAGTATGTATATAAAATATGGCATAGACTACACCGTAAAAAATGTAAGTAAGTTTGATTTTATTGCATGGTTTTTAAAAGTCAAAATACGTATACAAAATGAAAATTGGTCAATTGGAGTCATATACAGGTCCCCAAGTTCTAGAGTTAACGATTTTTTAGAATTATACTCGAATTGGTGCGAACAGTTTTTCGAAAATGATAAAAATGTTATCATAACGGGTGATTTCAATATTGACTTATTAACGGATCATAATAACAAATCAAAAATGGAAGATTCAATTCTCAATCAAGGTCTTTCCCAGAACCGACAAGAATAACCGAAAACTCAAAAACTTTAATTGACTATGTTATAACGAAAACGGAATTGTGCAATAAAGTGAATGTAACAATAGACTTTGTAAATAAAATAACAGACCATGAAACCATTAAGATTCAAGTTTTAAATAATTTCCCTATTTAAATCAAATTCAAAATCGAAAGTGCAGATTTCTTGATTATTCAAAGGAAAAATTTGATAATATGTTGCAACAAGTAGGTTTCTCTGAACTATTTTTCATTGAAAACAGTGAAGATCTTTTCGAAATGTTCGATATTAAGATAAAAACCTGTGTCGATGCAATAACAATTGAAAAAGTTGTTAAACAACACGATGAACATAAGTGGTTTACCCCAGAGCTTCAACGTTTAAAAAAGGATAAGATAATAGCTTATAGGCTATTCATATCATACAATAACACGATAGAGAACTGGACAAGGTACAGAGATATTTGTAAAAAATATAAGGAAAAAATCAAAGAATCAAAGAATAACTATATTTATGGACAAATAGAAACGAAATCTGGGGATCAAAAAGCAGTTTGGAAAATGCTTAAAACTTTTGTTTTAAAGGGCGATGGTAACAGAAAGTGTGTAAAAAGTGTTGAATTTGGACACGAAAAAGTGAAAGACCCCAAGTTAATTGCTAATAAGTTCAATACTTATTTTGTAGAAAGTATCTGTGATATAAATAGTTCGATCCCATACGTGCAATACGAATCATCTGTGATAAACATTGCTAATAGATTTAAGTTTAAATTCTGTGATCATAGAGCTTTATGTAATGTGATAAAAAAGTGCAATAATAAAAAAGACATGTATGGTATAAATAGAGACATAATATATAATTCAATAGAAATATTTGGTCCAGTTTTAATGAAATTAGTAAATGAATCGCTTAACAACGGAATTTTTCCAACCCGTTGGAAGGAATCAATGATTGTACCTGTGGAAAAAGTGGTAGGATCAAGTAATTGTGAGCATTTTTGCCCCATTAACATGTTGCCGATGTTTGAAAAAATCCTGGAACGTGTAGTGAGTATATAATATAGATAATAACAGAATTTTAAATATTCTTGTGAAACTGCGTTAAGGGGGTCTCCTCATCAGTCAGATTCAAAAAACCGATTTTTTTTTTATCGTTAGAATTATTATTTGAGAATATTCTCGCAAAGTTTCAGAGCCTATCTCAAACTTGTTTAGAAGTTAAAGTTCCGAAAAGAGGCTCGCATGGGGCAAGCGTGAGCCAGGCCGCGCGCCCTCCCGTGCTCCGCGCAGGTGTCTTTCCTTTTGTGTTCGTGGAAACCTTGCACCAGGCAAAGAACGGCTTTGCTAAGGAATCAGAAGCATTGCTGTACGAACTGGGTATAGCTGACTAACATCTCATTCCTGTAAGTTCCCTTTTATTCGATTTTTTTCCTTCTAAATACTTTAAAGCCCATTTTCTGAACACCATGTTTTTTAAAATTCCGTGCACGATTAAAAATGAACTATGAAAGCAATGTATAAAAGTAAGACACTGTTTTTTAGATAATCTAATTGTGCACAGACTAAACTAAAAAAATGCATAAAAAATTCACTTTTTACAACGTTATTATAGCACTTACTGCTAAAAAAAGAGTCGAAAAATCGAGTACTTTATTGAAAAACGCCTAAAATATTTAAATTTCAACTTTCAATCACCATAATAGTCCATACTGTGCAGAAAAGCCTCCTGAATAAAGTAGTACTTCAATTTTTGGTTTCAGAAAAAAATTACGGGCTGAATCTTTCACGGAGTTTGAGTTGTCCGTGGCGAGCAGCTCGCGCAAGATTGCTTAAAAATCCGCCATTTTTATTTATTTTGACATTTGGAAAACTTTATTTTGTTGAATAAATATATGTTAAAAAATACACAAAAGATGATTTGTTTCTCTTGTTGTTTTGATGTTCAAAAAAAAAACCTAAAAAACCACCTCTTTGAGAAGCCACTGATGAGGAGACCCCCTTAAATTACATCACTAACGAATGGCGAAAGGACATTGACCAACGTAAAGGAGTGATAGCAGTTTTTCTAGAGTTTAAAATAGCGTTCGAAACAATTGATCGGAACATATTATTAGATAAACTCAAGCTTTATGGCATACGTGACACAGAATACAAATGGTTTCATTCGTTTCTAAATGGCGGATACCAAAGAATAAAATTCGGAGATGAGACCTCATACTCAAGAGAGGTAAAATTAGGCGTCCCACAGGGTTCACTCTTGGGTGTTTCCCTTTTCTTGCTCTATATAAATGATGCTAAAAGTCTTCTTAATTATTGTAAAATAGTTTTGTTTGCGGATGATACATTATTGAGAAGACTTAAATGACATGTGCTTAAAAATGAACTCGGATCTAGAAAATATCAATATGTGGTTAAAAGCAAACAAAATTTGTTTAAATGTTAGTAAAACTAAATGTATGAAGATAAAATTTCGTGATCCTGTGACAGTGTGTATAAATGGTTGTCAAATAGAGTGTGTTCAGAGCATTAAATATCTGCGAGTGATATTAGATATTGAACTAAATTTTAAAGACCATGCAAAACATTTATGCACAAAAATTGCGAAAAAAGTGGGGTTCCTTGGGCGTATAAGACCTGTTTTATCAATGCAAAATGCCATCATGTTACATAACGCAATAGTTTTACCACATTTTTTGTACTGCTCTACGATTTTGTTTGGGTTCATAACTACATGAGAAAGCAAGAAAGCAGGTATTGCAAAACAAGGCAATGCGAACTATACTTAAGTGCAATAGATATACACCAGTAAGACAAATGTTGGATGCGTTAAAATGGATGAACATCGAGCAAAAAATAACATTCAATGCAATAGTATTTATATTTAAAATGAAAAATGCATTGCTCCCACCATACTTTGAAGGCAGTATTACAACAGTAGCAGATTTGCAGCAGAAACAATCCTCAGACCTATGCGAGCGAACACAAGTAACAATATGAACTCATTGATGTATTCAGGTTTAGATTTTTACAACAGTTTACCAAGTGAATTGAAATCAAAGACAAATCTAATCTGTTTTAAACGTAAACTCCAAATATTTTTAAAATCAAGAATCAGTGTGGTTTTAATCTTTCTGAAGTTGGTAATTAAAGAAAAATTCATATAAAATTTGCATATTGACTGTACTTAGATAAACTTAAAATTTAAAATTTAAATACCATGAGTATAGAAATTATGTAATTATAAAATGATGTAAATTATTGTCAAACGATTTTGAAAAAGTTCATTGAACTAATAAAGAAATATTATTATTACTATATTATTATTATTATATTATTATTATCATAAAAACCGAGTAGAATTCAATGCTTCGAAAACTCAATGCTGTCTCTTGTCGTTCCCCATTGCCATTATCCATGAATGGTACCTACATCGAAGAAACCGAAAAGTTGCCAGTACTTGGTATGTGTGTAAACGATGATCTTCGTTGGAACGACCACATATTTGAAGTCGCCAAAAATGCTGCTAAATGCTTAGGTTTCTTAAGACGATGCAGGAAGTTCTTCACCTCTTCTGATCTGGCTACAATTTATCAGGCCTTCATCCACCCAAAACTGGAGTATAACTTCCATGTCTGGTCAGGTGCTTCTCAAATATCTTTGCGCCTACTTGATAGGGTACAACATAGAGCGTTAAAATTGATGTTATAGTTCAATTGTAGAATCGATTGACTCTCTTGGTCACTTCGTCACCTGTCTCTCTCTCTCTTTTAGCACTTTTTTCACAAACAGTGCTCTAGTGAAATAGCCAGCTGCATTCCTCCCCTGAAACAATTTAGCCGCAACACCCGCCTCGATAGGAGAGGAGTGCTCATCAGTTTTACCTTGAGCCCAACTTCGGACTTCGAACGTACAGTCAAGTATAGAGATTCGTATTTCAGTCGCATCACCCGAATGTGGAATGCTTTACCTGGCTCTGTATTTCCCCTGCATTGCGATTCACAAAGATTCAAAAGCAACCTGCATCGGTGTCTCCTTTCAAATCCTCTCCTATTTTCCTAAATGCTCGCACTGTGTTTTTATGACATTATAAGGGTAGTCATAATCCCTTGATGCGGACATCATTATATAAAAAAAAAAAAAATAACTTTTTATTTCTAGATATATAAAATATAAGACTACGGGTTATGTATATATGGACAATGCCCGAAATCAACACTTAACATTATCAAGCCTGTCTACCATCAAGCCGCTCGGAGAAGCATAAAC
>OU612058.1:109468367-109475867 GCA_914767635.1 Melanostoma mellinum
GTATTCCATTTTGAAACGCGCTTTTTCATTTGTATTTCTTGAGGGGCACTTCGACCAAGCTTGGAAAGCTGCTTTCTTCTTTCTAATCACTGCTTTAGCTTCATCATCCCACCACCAGGTTTCTTTAGCTTGTTGGTAGTGTCCTTTTGAGACTCCTAACAGTGATTTGGCTCTCTCTAAGCAGGTTCGTTGTAGGCGATCCCACATATTTTGTGCCGTGATTGCATTTGAAACTGCGTCGATGGTATTACACAGCTGACTTTGCATATACGAAATGAATTGCTGTCCTTTGGTTTTCTCCAGATTGTACCACTTGATTCTCCTAGGAGCCTTTGTTTGTTTGACTTCCTTTACCGCATCCGTAAAAAATTCTGTTAAAAGAAGACGGTGTTGTTGAGCGGCAGCTTCTCCTAGTATCACTTTGCAGTCTTTCACCCGAGATTTCATGTAATTGGTTACCAAATGGTAATCAATCTGGGTTTCATTTCCTCCACTGCTGTAAGTGATAAGGTGTCGGTCTTGTTTGATGAACATGGTATTTAGTACGATTAGACCGTATGACTTGCACATACTTAGAATATCTTCACCAGGAGTGTTCCTGGTGCCGAATCCCAAACCTCCATGGCAGTCTTCATAATCCTCGTTTGTCTTCCCGACATGTCCATTCAAATCTCCTCCAACAAACAAATACTCTTCTTTTGGGATGTTCTTAAGTAGGTTATGAAAATCAAGCCAGAATGCATCTTTTTCCTCCTGCTCACACCCTATTTGGGGAGCATATGCACTGATTATATTCCAGACCTTTCCTTCCATCACCAATTTAAGAGACATCAAACGGTCACTGGACTTCAAAATGGTCAACACGCTGTTACATAAACTTTGGTCAAGGATGATACCGACTCCGTTCCTACCTTGTTCCGTTCCATAGTAGAACATCTTGTAAGCCTTGGTCTTTGCATCTAAGAAACGGGCTTTGTTTGCTGTGTTTCGCCATTTCGTTTCCTGAACACACAAGATGTCCACTCGCCTCCTTCTCATCATCTCTTCGAGTTCAAGACTTCTACCAGTCATACTTCCAACGTTCCAACTCGCGACTCTAAATTTTCGTCCAACTCGTCGCATTACTTTGCTAGCCCCCGGAATCCGTATAGCTCTGACCCGAACATTGCTGCTCGGTCCAGGATCAGCTCCATGCATAGCAATGGAACTGCCTGGCGGGGGTAGTGCTTCTTATGTTCGCAAGTACTTCCATAATGCTCAAAATTTTTCAAAAATTTTCTTTCATCCTTTTCGACACATGCATGCTCCATTTAATGAGTTTGATTTCCCTTTTACTACACCGGTGATCTCCAGTCGTGTAAACCCCGGGATCTGCATGCATACTTGGGGAGAGTTTTTAGGTGGTATGTGTGTCGCTAGACTCACTTTGATGTTAGTCGTCTAGATATGATTGTTCCTTTAGTCGCCTTTTACGACAAGCGGGGAGGCGCTGCAGTGCTATTCTAACCCGACACTGCACGGGGAAATAATAATAATAATAATAATAATAATAATAATAATAATAATAATAATAATAATAATAATAATAATAATAATAATAATAATAATAATAATAATAATAATAATAATAATAATAATAATAAAAATAATAATAATTGTTTTGACGAGCCACATTCATTGGTCTAATATTCAAACTTCGCGCCCTCCCGGCCAAATTTATTTGCTCGTTATTTTGTTCACGAAAATTAAGAAAATGGAGAAAAAGAACAATGAAATAAAACACTTCGTTTTTGATATTGAAACCGCACGGTCTTTTATTTTTCGCCCTTTTTTTTTCTTTTTTCGAAGTTTTAAAACTTAATTCAAGCTCGAAATAAGAGCTAATTTATAAAAATTATTATAAATTTTCATGGCGCCCGAGCAGGGACAAATTTAAGTTAATAATTTGTTTTTTTTTAAGTCATAGCTAAAACTAATAGCTAGTAAAAGTGTTTAAATTACATACAGACACACACATATACATACGCGCCACGAAGTTAAGAATCGTGTTTATCGATTAAAAATTAATTAATCAATCAATTGATTCAATCTTCCGCCGCGTAAATTATATATTCGGTGAAATCAAGACAATTGGAATAAACTTGTGCTAAATCATCATTGGACCAGCAACCACCATCAGCCAGAGCCACGGCCAAAGGAGTACCCACCTAACCTACCCCAACACACCAAATCACAGATCATTTGCGAGAAGTGTCGCAGGACAGGAGGAAAGTTTTAAGAAATCAAAAAAAAAAAAAAAACAGGTATTCACAAAAACTGAAAGTGTCTGTAAAATAATTGCTTATTTATTGCGGCTTTTGACGTTCAGTTTTTGTCCTTTTCATTTATATATATATTGATGGTGAAACAAATAAACAAGTGCGTGGGTTGATTTAAAAGCTTAATAAAATTTATTTCAATTGTTTTATTCGACAAATAAAGCTAATTTAATTACTTAAATACAGGTATTCACAAAAACTGAAAGTGTCTGTAAAATAATTGCCTATTTATTGCGGCTTTTGACGTTCAGTTTTTGTCCTTTTCATTTACATATATATTGATGGTGAAACAAATAAACAAGTGCGTGGGTTGATTTAAAAGCTTAATAAAATTTATTTCAATTGTTTTATTCGACAAATAAAGCTAAAATTAAATTGTTCAAAAACTTAGTACATATATAAGCACTTAAATTACTAAAAGTGTTAAGCTACTGCGTTCCGTGTCACCGCGCCGCCGCCGTCATCGTCACATATCGCATACCACTCACACACTCAAGATAATTTCGCGATTCGTTTTAAGCAATAATAATTCAATTATTTAATATCAAATCCGAATTTAATTACTTAAATCGTAAAAAGAAAAAAGCCGATTAATTTACAAATTGAAAATTGTTTACATTTATTTGACGTTTCAAATTTAATGTTTTTTGACAGTTCATTTTCGCTGAGTTTCCAGCTGTCAAAAGTGATCGTGTTCAGTGATCAAAAATTACTTTGAAATTTTTCGTGCGAAGAGTGTGTTCAGCGATTAAATTTTGATTAGTTATTTTTTTTTTTTTTTTGTTTACGTTAAACTTATTTCGCTTTACGAATAATAAGAAACTTTCAACAAGTTCTGAAGCAGTTTATTGAAATTTATTTTCGTTTTCGTGGAATTTTCGTATGAAAATAAATTAATTTTTCAAGGACTTCCAAATATTTAATTTATAAACTGTGGTAAATCAATAATTTCCAGATAAACTAATTCTTGGAAAGAAAGTTATTTCGAAGTTTAACTAAAAATTCATCAAAATGACGAGCAAGAAACGGCAGGCTTCACCTAAACAAAACGCAGAAATAGAACAATTAAGACATCAGCGACAAGTTCTTCAAAATAATATTGTGCGAATTAGAACGGCTTTAGAGGAAAAAACGATGTCACTTAATCCAATAGAATTGGAATGTCGGTTAGATATTTTGAATTCATACGTCGATCAGATCATGGCTTGTCAAACTGAGATTGAATCAGCTGATCATAGCGACGTATTCCGCGGAGAGTTAGAAGACATTTGCGTCAGTGCAAAAGCTTTACTTGTATCTAAAGTAAATAAGGGTCGTAAGCCAAGTGGAATTGAATATTTTTTTAGTAATCCACATCACTCGCGCCTTCCAAAAATGTCTCTCCCGAAATTCAGTGGGAAATATTCTGAATATAAAAATTTTATTAGCCTTTTTGAGAGTCTAGTAGACAATGATCCAATGCTTCCCGATATTGAAAAGTTCAATCATTTAATATCATGTTTATCGGGTGAAGCTTTAGGAACAGTTAAAGCGTTCCAAATAACGGAACAAAATTATCCAAAAGCTTTAGCAAGTTTAAAAAAGATTTATGACAATAATTGCCTTATATTTTTCGACAATGTGTCTACTCTTTTCGAACTAAAAGAAATTCAAAAACCATCAGCTTCTGCATTGCGCAGCATGATAGACACTGTTTCCGCAATTTATGATTCGCTTCTTTCACTTGGTGATGAAAAGAATATCACAAACGCGATCATAGTTCATTTAGTAATGTCAAAGGTTGATTCGATGACAAGATCAAAGTGGGAAGAGCAACTAGATTTCAGTACACTTCCTTTATGGAGTGACTGTGAAGCCGCGTTGAATAAGCGATATCAGCATCTTTCTGCTGTAGAAGCATCGTCTTCAAAGAATAAAATTTCTGATAGGTCATCAAAACCAAAACATGAGATGAACCATAACAGAAACCAAAGGGCTTCGTCTGCTTGTATAAACCAACAAGCAAATAAATCGAAATGCTTATACTGTAATTCAAGATCATTTTATAACGACATGCCAAGCCTATGCTTCAATACCTGTGATACAACGATTTAAGTTTGCGAAAAGTGTGCCTGTTTGCATTAACTGCCTTCGAAAAGGACACACAGTTTCAAAATGCAAATTAACTCGGTGCAGTGTTTGCAATAAATCGCATCACACATTATTGCACCAATTTCAAACTACGTTCAATAGCACACCGTCACAAGGAGCTTCAAGCTTTCAAGCTATGCATGCCTCAGTTTCAAAAGATCAAGTTATTCTCGCTACTGCTATTGTTCAAATTAAAGGCAGTAGTGGTGAATATACGCTAGCTCGAGCGTTACTTGATTCAGGCTCGCAAATCAATTTTGTAACTGAAGAGCTTGCACAAAAATTGAAGTTTCGAAAGGAACAAAAAACTTTAAACCTTCTCGGCATCGGTAAAGCAAATACTATAGTTAACAAAAAGGTTCATGCAGAAGTAAAATCATTCGTTTTCTGCTGACTATTGGGTAATGAACTCAATATCGTCATATCAGCCGGATCAAGCAATAAATATTACGAATTGGAATATACCTTCCAACATTCAATTAGCTGATCCTTACTTCAATAAGCCTCAAAAAATTGACTTACTAATAGGAGCGGAAACATTTTTCGAATTATTGTCGGTCGGTCAAATTAAACAAGGCCCTGAATATCCCACCATTCAAAAAACACTTTTGGGTTGGATTATATCCGGAAAATACCCCAAAGGTACAAATTCAAATACCAAACAATGTAATTTGGTATGTCAGTCTGAAGAGCTACCAGACTTAGACAAAATTGTGCAAAAATTTTGGTTACTGGAAGAAATTCCTGGAGAAACGAAAAAGTTTCTAACGCCAAAACAACAGTTGTGCGAAAAACACTTTGTTGATAATACAAAACTTTTGCCTTCCAGTCGTTTCGAGGTTAAACTACCGTTTAAATCGTCTCCAAACTCGCTTGGATCATCGTTTGAAACTGCCAAACGCACTGGAGCGAAAACTATTCAAAGATAGCGAGTTAAATGCTATGTATATGGATTTCATGAAAGAGTATCTTTTGTTAGGACATATGTCGCCAACAAATAATGAAATCCGGAAAATCCCGCACTATTTCATTCCACATCAGTGTGTTTTGCGCCCGCAAAGCACAAGTACTAAGCTGCGAGTTGTTTTCGACGCTTCAAGTCGAACTTCATCTCAATTATCTTTGAATGACATCTTAATGGTTGGGCCAACCATTCAAGAGGAGCTATTTTCGACGTTGCTCCGTTTTCGAATACACAAATACGCCATTACGGCTGATATTACGAAAATGTACCGGCAAGTATGCATTGCTGAAGAGCACTCGATTTATCAGCTCATAGTGTGGAGGCAGCATCCGTCCCAACCACTACAACATTTTCGACTTAACACTGTAACATATGGCACGTCTCCAGCGCCATTTTTAGCAATACGGTGTTTAAAGATGTTGGGCGATGCTAATGAGAAAATATACCCTACTGGTTCAAAAATAATTCGAAGAGATTTTTATGTAGATGATCTCTTAACCGGTGCCAATGATCTTGAAACTCTAAAAATAATAAAGTTTGAAATTCAAGAAGTCCTTAAAAAAGGCGGGTTTCAGTTGGCTAAATGGTTCTCAAACCATCCAGAGTTTTATAACACTACGAGTACTGAAAAATCAATCAAATTTAATGATTCAGACTCTATCAAAACTCTAGGAACTTGTTGGCATCCAAAAGAAGATACTTTCAGCTTCAATTTGGAAAATAATTTTCATGATCTACGAGCTACCAAGCGAAACATACTATCAGTTTCCGCTCGTCTTTTCGATCCTCTTGGTTTGTTATGCCCCATAGTCACCAAAGCAAAAATCTTACTGAAAGAGCTTTGGATTGCAAAAATTGATTGGGATGAGTCGATTCCATTGCGCCTTGATACAAGTTGGCAAAATTTCAAAACCAATTTATCTCAACTTGGCGAGATAAAATTTCCAAGGTTTGTCGAAACTCATTCGAACGCAAAAATACAAGTTCATGGGTTTGCCGATGCTTCGATAAGAGCTTACGGTTGTTGCATTTACATTCGCAGCCAAAGCTCAGACGGTATCAAGTCGACGCTCCTAACAGCAAAGTCTAAGGTGGCCCCTTTGAAAACAAAATCGCTCCCGCGATTAGAACTTTGCGCAGCGCATACTCTTGCTAAATTAAGAACAAGAGTAAAGGCGATGTTGAATCTTGACGTTGAAGAAGTTATTTTCTGGACGGATTCCGAAATAACACTGCATTGGATAAAAACACATCCAACTGCCCTTGCAACCTTCGTAGCAAATCGAGTGTCCGACATCCAAGAGTTGACCCAAAAAGTATCATGGAAACATGTACCGACAAAACAAAATCCAGCAGACATTGTGTCAAGAGGCTGTAATGTGGATGAACTCAATGCGTTAATTTGGTTCAACGGTCTAAAGTTCTTATTGCAAGAACCATCATCGTGGCCGGTCAATGCGCATTTTGAGTTGTCGCCAGAAGATAAAGCCCTTGAAAAACGGAAAACAAACATAGCTCTACTAGCAGTAGAAAAACCTTGAACCAAACTTTTAGAAGTTATTGAAGAAGAATCTTCATATATCGAATTGGTTAATACATTTGCGTATGCAATGCGATTCTTAAAAAGATTAAAAAACAAAACAGAAGCTCTCGAAGAATCGCCAACGGCAAAAGAGTTAAATCTGGCGTTTCTTAAAGTAGTCGAAATTATCCAAAATTATGAATTCGCAGATGAAATTCAAAAACTTAGGAAGAAAATTTCACTACAACCCAGCATTCAAAAATTAAATCCATTCATTCACAATTATAGTGAAGAGAATTTTACATTCTCGTTGATTCGAGTTGGCGGTCGTTTGTTAAACGCACCGATTGAATATGATGCCAAATTCCCACTTCTACTGACCAAAAATTCGCCGTTTGCAAAAACATACTTAACGTATCTCCATCGAAAGAATTACCACGCTGGATCTCAAGCGATGGTGGCATTGCTTCGAGAAAAGATTTGGCTAATAAATGCCAAAGAAGCTTGTCAAAAGGTTGTACGACAGTGCATACATTGTTTTAAGTACAAACCAAAACTTTTAACCC